>QGMG01000328.1:0-34762 GCA_007825325.1 Lachnellula cervina | reverse complement strand
CCCGAATGGCAGAGGCCCATATCGTGTCGGCGTCACCTGTACAGTACGGAGTACGGAGGGAGGGCTGTAGCAAAAAGCTTCACTTGGTCTCATGGCCATGGCCATGGTGGGCAGTGAGGCATACTGTAGGCATGTCTGCCGAGGGTCTCAGATGGGCTGTCTGACTAGCATTGGAGTTCATGCGATCCCATCCCTAAGCGGCACAGGGCGACGAGTGCTCTTTCTTTGCCCAGCGTGCTGGGCGCCACAACAACACGCAAACAGCCACCAACTGCGACACACACCCACTCACGTATGGCATGACCCAGCACAATCTGCAGGGACGGAGCACCAGGAGGATTGTGCCGTGTACAGTACGACAAGCACCACCACCACCCTAGAGGTTTACGATGCTTGGCCCGCGACAGGCCTGTACGAAGTATTTTCCCAACGCCCGCCTCGCCCAAAGCAAGTCCCCCAGACGCACAGACTCGGAGCGAGAAGACCCTCCCCATGCCCATGCCAATGCCCATGCTACGAAATATTTTTGCGCTCTGCGTCACAAAGTCAGCCGGACCCCAGCACTACTAATGACCCATCGCCTTATTCCGTAGAAATATGTGGGCCCTTTCCTGCTCACTTAGTAGTCACTACCATGCATCCTTTCTAGATGGCCCTAATGGAACCGTCTACTGTACCTCCGTATTTAGTATTTCTACTACTAGCTAGCCTTCCTCAGGCTACTGGCCCACTGTGGATCTACTACTGCTAATAGCAGTTGATATACCCTCTTGTCTCCCCTCCTCAAACGTCACATCACCGACCTCACTTCTCAACATCTCTATATTGCGACTCGACCTCCTCCACCCACTCTCCTTCTTCCACAATTAACCAACTCTTCCTCTGTTCTCTGCCCCAAGCCATTCCTCTTCAAAAACACAACTACACAATCCACTTCTCGGCTACCTGAACGACGACAATATTATCTCCCAGGCATAACAATCCAGTGGATAATCTTTGGATCCCTTTTCTTTGTGTTCTTTGGACCATATTCTTAGGACCACTTTCCTATCCAAGGGACTTTTTGACTTCGGTTTCCATTCTTGCCATGTCCAATGCTTTGTTAACACCGCCACCATCACCCCAAGGAATTTCCTATGGACCACAGTTCAACAGCTCAGTATTACAACTGCCCTGCAAGTTGCCTCTCACGCCCCCACATACACCTCCACAGTCGCAGGCACCTGCCTTGAGGACTCGTGCGAGCTTACGACAATCGAATGCCCTTCGCCTTAAGTTCCCTCCTCCACCTGAATCTCGGATAGGTATTTTCCTCGGAAAGTCGTTGCAGTTGAAGACAATATTGGGAACTGGTGCCTATGGTGTGGTTTATTCTGCTTTCGACTACAACACCTTGACTTGGTATGCGGTAAAGGCCCTAAACAAATATAATCCAAATGGAGAACCTTTGGACAAGAGACAACGGGACTTCCAGTCCAGAGAAATCCAGCTTCATTACGCAGCCTCCGCACATCCTAACATAGTTTCTATGCTCAAGATTGTGGATGACCCAGAATGCACCTTTGTAATTTTGGAATATTGTCCGGAAGGTGACCTTTTCTCCAACATCACCGAGAGGGGCACATACGTGAGTAATGATGGTCTTGTCCGGAATGCCTTTCTCCAGATCCTGGATGCTGTTGAGCATTGCCACCGCTTGGGAATCTACCACAGGGACCTCAAGCCGGAGAATATTTTGGTGTCCAATTCCGGCATGAATGTTTTACTTGCCGATTTTGGACTCGCGACTATGGACCCGGAGTCAGACGACCATGGTTGCGGATCGACCTTTTACATGAGTCCAGGTAGGCATTGTTGAATCCCTCCCCTCTTGCCGTCTAACCATTGTCGTTTCAATTAGAATGCCTGGATCAATCTTCAAGGAAGCCATCATACCGATGCGCACCAAACGACATATGGTCCCTCGGTGTAATCCTGGTCAATCTTACATGTGGCCGCAATCCGTGGAAACAAGCTTCCGAGGAGGATTCCACATACAGAGCTTTCAAGAAGGACCGGAATTTCCTGAAGACCATTCTTCCACTGTCGGATGAACTGAACGACATCCTAGGTATGGTTTTTGAAAGCGATCCACAGAAGAGGATCACCGTTAGCGAGCTCAAGCATTTCATTTTCCATTGTTCCGGCTTCTCGGCCCCTGTCCAGCCTCAACAACTACCAACCCAATCTTCATCATCAACACGCAGCGTGTCTTCCAATGGCTCCAGTGATTCGTATGGCTCCTCCAACGAGTCAATGGTATCGTCGACCTCGTCGATATCGTCGGATGGCTCTGACTTTTCCGCCTGTGATTCTCCTCCAATGGACATCGAGCAGGATTTCCGAGGAAACGTGCCAGTTGCTTTCAACGGACCAACTCAACGCCACCCACCACACGTCAAACAGACATACGTTATTCCCTCACATTCAGACTTCCAACAATACTACCCGGGCCCAGCGAAACAGAGTTCCTTTGAGCAACCTTGCATATACGACAATTTCTATGAACAGGCCCATATTGTGTGTCAGGCCGTACCTGCTTACCACCCTGCTTTCCAACTTTGCCAGGGCTAACAATCCGTGGCCGTTGTTGGGGTTTCTCCATGGCTAACCTTGAAAGCTCAATGAACTTGTCAATGGGTGTCATTACTTTTTCAGATTATCGTGCGTTCTCTATCAGGACACCCCGGAACTCCAGTGGCATACACCGGACACTCGTTTCTGGATCCATGGTCGCATCAGGTAACCGCCATAGGGACACTAGTGAACCATTGGAATTCCCACAGGATACATCCGTTTAGGGTCCCCAAATCGGACCCCCAAAATTCACCAAATAGCAAGCAGATGAAAATACCCTGTTGTGGACTTCCTGTTTCATTCAGCTCACATGTCGTTATACTGTATTTTTTTCATTTGTTTAACATCTAGCACGGCGCACAGGATAAAATGGTTGTTGGTCAGACTGTTTTGGGTAAAAGATCTGATTTATATCTATCTTACGTAATTTTTATTCCATTGCGAGGCGTTTCAATAGAGCTGGTATGCTCCGGGGCTTGGGAGGTTGAATCAAATCTTTGGTTGGGAAAGCATATTGCAAGCGAAGAGGCATGCTGTGGAGTTACATTGTCTGGGTAGACATTTTTGGTTTTCGATTCTGGTGGAACCATTTGGTCGATACATGTTTTATTTGCTCAGTTGGAGGATACCCAGGGGGAATACGTTTAGAAGCGAGGTGTTCAACAAAGTGGAAGAGGTAGCTCACTCGGCGAGTGACGGCCTATCATAAATACGTTTTAGGGGCCAGAAACTGGTCTCCTGCATTTGGAGGGGAAAAAGAAAGATTTGGTGTACATTTACATGCCGAGATTTACGAAGAACTCGATTGATGACTCGAGAAATACATTACCAGATTCACATCTCGCAAACAAATAATCTATCTTCATCTACATGCAACTGCCGTGATATCGATAGATATCAAAACGAACCTTGCCTTAATTTACTTAGCCCTCGACCTCTCGATTACAACATTGACGTCGGCCACTATCGCATCCTCGTATCATGGACTTTATCCGCAAAGTACATACAATAGCATCACCGAACTTCCCATTATTTCCTTTTGTCGAACCATTCGGCTTACGCCCGGCCGGCATGCATGCAGATTATACGCCCAAATCATTAATTACGCAGTAGTAGCGTTGCACAGTAGCTTGCCTTACCTTGGCTTGCAGAGATTACAGCTCTGATAGGCGCAACGCTTGTCGCCACCGTCCGCCTTACTTTTCTCGCCCGAGGCTTGTTGGCTGTGTAACCAATAACGGGGAGGGGTGGATCTGACACGCATTTATTGCAATCACATGGTAGGGGCTGATTGGATGGGGTGGATGAATGTGAGAGTCAGCACTCTGAAATTGCATGCGGAGAATATCCGCGCTTCTTACTGCTTGAGCGAGCCGGTGGTGGGCTGAGAACTGGGAGGGGAAAGAAGAAGTGCGAATAGGTAGGTGAGCACAGGGAATCGGGAAGAGTATCGGGCTCAAAGAAGGCAAGTACAGTACGACGATGTGGCAAAGTCAAAGAAAATAATAAGACCGTAGGTAAGCACAAGACAAGTAGGCAGGCAGGTAGGTAGGCAGACTCGGGAGTGGCGCTGTGCTGCTGCCTCCACATCCACGTCCCCGTTGTTACGATGGAAGTGAAGCCTCCACGTGATATCAATAGCAATGTCACTTCTTTGACTAACTTCGGGCTCAACTTGGTACTGTAGCCTTGATAATGCAAAGCCCACAATTTCTCTGTTCTGTTCTCCTTGTTTCTTATGCCGGCAAGTATGGAAAGCTATGGAGTATGCTCTAGAACTTCTTGCGATTTCTATCTAAGTATAGTAGCTACTCGGTGTTTCCCCTTACTAGGATCACGAGGGATGAAGTTTTGCTTCTTGTGCGTAGTAAATCTTCTCATTACAATTGTCATGCAGATGATCGGCGTGGTGATTCGACTCTAGTCCTGAGAGTACAGGAATCTCGGCTTTGGCTTCTAAGTCATAGAGAGGTGCAAGTAGATGGATCATGTGCCAAATTGAGAATTTACGAAGTATAAGAGTTTTGCAGATGAATTGCCTTGTGAAAATCATGATACTTCCTAGCACGCTAGAACTAGGGGAGTATTCAAGTTCCTCTCTAAAAGTATAGAGTTGCGGCATGATGAGCTCTACGAAGTCTAAATATCTAAAGGTGGTCTGAACAATTCGCGAAAAATCAGACCTAGTCACCGTATATATTCCTATTCGGAAGGTTACGAAGGTAGATAGAGATAAAGATATACTAGAAGACAAATAAAGCTGGTGTAATATTCATATCTCTCTTATTCTCACACTTTTTATCCTAGCCTGAGCAGAGCAGCTTCGGTTCGCGGTAGCTCCTCCCCTATTCTAACCCCTTTTCCCTCTCGCTTATTTAACTAAGTTTTGGATCCCGCAAACAAGCGTCAACCGGTCTCATACTATGATTTCCCGTTCTACGGGGTCTGCAGGCTACGGGCATAGCTTTGCTTCCGGCTCAGAACCGGTCCCAAAGTTGTATCCGAGAGTTAGCCAGGTCAGGTACAAGTTCCCCGAAGAGACCGGCGCGGTTTCCTACCGTCATTGCGAGTAATCGCCCGATTACTATTTCTCGCTTTTACCAAGTATAACAACGGGAGATGACGTCTAGTAGTATATAGCTGATATCTTGCACTGAATTAACTTATTAAAAATGTTCTAGATTGAATAAGCACAAAACACTTCACGACGATCATTGACGGTAAACATCAAGACCGGGCCGGAGATTTACGATATATACTTTCTGCGGTAAGGCATATAACAATTCAAAGGGACATATATACTAATGTAACTATTAAAACATTTTATCATACTATGCGAATCTATGACTATATTAATATATCACGAGTCTATTATCTTCTGAGATATTATGACGCTCTGACTTAACGCAAAATGTATGAGCACCGTGAACATCTCCCTATAATTGCGGCAAGTTAGTAAAACCTCTTCTCTACAAAGTGTAATTATCAGTAATCCTCGAATTAGCACTTTCCGGCACTCCACTCCAATTAATAATCATGACTACTCCACAACTCGGGACTTATTATAATCAACTGCCTAGAACAACTTTCCCGCGTAGTTGAACTCAAATCTCCTAGACTACTGAACTTTCAGTTAGACCTCCCTCGCTGTCCAGCTATAAGAAACATCTGTGCGGTTATGAGTGGAGAGATGAAATCAGATCGCCGGAACATGAATCGTAGTGTCTGGCTGGACCTCTGTGCGTTTGCATCTAAGGTATACGAAGTAAACTGGTTCTCCCGTCGTCTGGTCCTGAATTAGCTCTTGTCAAAGCGTACAAGTACCCGGTGTGTGTGCCGTCCACCTCGGTTTGACAATATCCGTGATTGGCTACATGCTGATCTTGGGAATCCCATGGCATTGGTCGGTGCTGAAGCTTAGGGACGAGACTTTGGTCTGTACGCCACGTTACGAATCACACTGAGAAGATGAGAGCTTTTTAAGTGTTTGGCGGGTACAGGCGCCTCTAAGGCAGGCTAGCTCGATTTGGCTAAAGCCGACAATCAGCAGCGTACCAAAGAGAGAACTTAGTAAGAAGCTAGCTCAATCGGGTTAGGCCCGATTTCGCCACTTATTACAGAGAGAAAACCTCTAAAGCGCCTACAACTGCTCTAGGACCCCTACAGGTGTCTATATCGAGCTGTCTATCTATAATCTACTAGTCTATATATAGTGTAACTAACTAAAAATAGGGACGGCAGGTAGGAAAAGCAATTAGCTAAAAAAAAGTGTGAAAGTGAAAGCGTTGCTGTTTCTAGAGAGGGTGCAGTAGAGCCTTTATAGCTTCTAGCCTATATATAGACCCTCTCTATCTATACGCCACATTATAAATCACACTAAGAAGATAAGAGCTTTTTAAGTGTTTAGCAGGTATAGGCGCCTTTAAGGCAGGCTAGCTCGATTTGGCTAAAGCTAATAATTAGCAGCGTACTAAAGAGAGAACTTAGTAAGAAGCTAGCTTAATCGGGTTAGGCCCGATTTCGCCACTTATTATAGAGAGAAAACCTCTAGATATAAGATAATAAAAGCTGCCTATACTACTAAACACAAAAACACAAGAAAACAAAGTAAAAACAAGGAAAAAACATATAGTTCTAAGGAGAAGAATAAAAAGGCTAAGGATATTAATAAAACTTAGGAAAGGTAAGTGAACAGAAATGCAAAAATTAGAAACAACAAAACTTCTAATAGATACTCTAGAATTGCCTTCTCCTAAAAGAATAAACTAAGAAAGCTTCTATAGACTTCCTTAATGCGTACTACTAATATAGACTTCCTTAATGCACACTACTAATATAGACTTCCTTAATGCGTACTATAAATATAGACTTCCTTAATGCACACTACAATATAGACTTCCTTAATGCGCACTATAATAGTACCTGAGTCGTATAATGTACGCTTATTATCCTGTCTCTAGTTACAGTCTAGAAGATGCTTCCTTAGAAGTGCATTCCTTAACTCTAGGCTAGTATGCTCTAAGTATACAAGTTGGTAGTACTTAGGGCAAGGGGGGATAGTGTAGTAGTCGGCTCTATAGGCTGCAATATATGCCTAGGTGGGGTCTATAGCTAACTAGAATCAGGTAGCATTAGCGTAGTCGATTAGTTCTATAGGGAGGCCTATAGCAAGGTAGAGCCATTTCTCTTATACTATCTAGAATAGCTATAGCTTAGATTAATAAAAGAATACTAGGTTTTAGATAAAGGCTAGGTTTAGAGCAATAAGGTGAAGAAGTTAGTAAAGAATATAAGTCTAGCTAATAGTAAGACTAAAGCTAGAGGTACTATAGGCTATAAAGTCGCTATAGATATAAACTTGCATTGCATTCTACAAGATTAGGTTCCTAAGGGCGCTAGTCCTCTCGCTTTAGTCCTAGTAGATATAGAGTGCCTAAGGTGTATAGTAGTCTTCCTAGAAGAGGTAGATATTATTATAGTCTCTCTTTATAGAGCTAAGTTTACTAAATTTGGAGATAAATATAAAGGAGTAATTCTAAAGGGCCTAGCAAGGTGTAGAGATAGGAAGGAAGTCTATAAATAAGAGGTGAATAACTATATAGTTAGCCTAAAGGATAGCGAAATTCTAGATATTAATAGTGAGCCTATATATATATTTATACTAATCTAGCTTCTAAGTAATATTCTTAGGATGCTAGCTCTAAATAAGAGCAATCTTATTAATTGTTACAAGTGGTGGTTTATCTAGGATCTTAGAGAGCAAGTCTAGCTAGCGCGCTCTCTTAAGGCATTATAATTCTAGAGATCTTAAGAGTTCCTCTATAACTACTAGTTCCTAGGGAGGTAGTATTATATCTAGCGCATTTATATATAAGAACTCTCTATTCTAGGTCGCCTAGAAGATGCCACATTGCGCTATAATAAGCTAACTAGCCTCTAAAGTGCTAGAAGAGCTAGGTATAGCATAGATAGTTATAGGGGAGTCTAGGAAATTCTTATAGGGGCGTTCCTCTTCCTAGAATTTAATAGAGGATAGTAGAGCATTTGCGTTATAGATTAGCGTTAGCTATAAGCTAGTGCAAGCTTTGCGGTCTTAGTTAGATGCGGATATAATATAGGATGAGTTTAATAGGTAAGTAGTATATAGAAGAGCAGTAGGCAATATAAGGAGTAGTAGTATAGGCAGTAGTAGTTGCGGGAGGCTAGGTCGAGATATAGCTATTATACTCTGCCCTTAGTTGCGCCACCTTCCTAATCAAGCTAGAATGAACCCTTTATCTAAGATACTCTTTATTTCTTTCTAAGACCCCCTTCCTTCTAATTTAGAGGGTCCTACATCTTAAAGCGCGCTGGGATAAGGACTTCCCCTATCTAAAGTTTTAGGCTAAGATGGAATCCTTTGAGGTCCCTATTAGTCTAGTAGAGTAGGCCTAAGATTAACTTCTAGGCCTATTATCTAAGGAAGTTAATATCCTCCTCTAAAGTGCTATAATCCCATGCATACTAGGCAGCCCCTTTCTAAAAGCTATAGAGTGTAGTGCTTGCTATATTATAGCTAAGCGCTACTAGGTCCCTAGATAGCCGCTTCTAAACTTTCTCCTTTATAAATAATAGCTTATTATAATTAAATAAGGGGGCGTCTAGTTCTATATAATCAATTCGAAGGAGTTTAGCTATTGCTTAGACTAGGCAGTATACTAAATTAGTGCCTATAATTACAATTATAATTCCTATGCTATTAGGGTTAGTTTTGCTTTTAAGGAGCGTGATTTGCATTTGTGTTTTATTAGCAGAGATCTAGACTAACTAGCAGCGGAGCTTGTTCTTAGCAAACTAGGAGGTACCTATATCTAGGTCTAACTTCTCCTATATAAGTTCTCTAAACTAGAAGAAGCCATAGAACGCTAGCAGGTATGCGGCCCTTATATTAGCCTCTAACTTTAAGGTTAGAGGTTTATAGGTAAGCGTTTCTAGGGTGTCTTTAGAGATTAGGTACCTTTTAAAAGTATAGACTAAGTTTAACCCTATTAGTCTAGTAGCGCCATTTATAATCTAGTGCTATCTCTTAGTGTGAAATATATAGATTAGAAGGCCCTAGTCGATCGAGAAGGATTTGAGGCTAGAGATGTTCTTATTAAGTATTAATTTAATGCAGCGGCTATTACGCTACTATAGGGACATTTTCGCTGCTATATATACATAAAGGAGGGCTTCTATAGCTAGCTAAGCATTATAGAAGGCAAATTCTATTCTTATAAACATCTTATACTACTTAATCAAAGAGATTATATTGCTGCGTTAGGCTTTTAAAAGGCTATACTAAAGGAACTAAGCTTTCTAGTAGCTTAAGGCTCTAGACTATTCCCTAAAATTTGCAGGTATAGGGTAAGAATATATAGCATCTACTAGGAAGGATATAGGTTAGTAATAATATCCCATTTGCAGTGAAATAAGGTATTAGTAAGAGTGTTCTTAGAGCCTATAATCTATTACAGTTCAATTAGAATATTATATTTTACAGCTTGGAGCAATGTCTAGTGCAAGGGGTAGAATGCTAAAGGGCTCCTAGTAAACTTGTTTACAAGGCTCTAGTACACTATAGTGTTATCTATATAGACAATCACACGCTTGCTAGCCTACTACGGGGCCTAGAAGAAGAATATAAGCATAATTGCCTAGATCTCTAACTTATTAATATACTTCCTATTCTATTTCAAGAAGCGGGAAAGCTCTATTAAGTAGGAGTTCTCCTAGCAAGCCATAGCAGTATTAGTGTCCTCTATAAAGAATCCCCTAAGGCCAATTAATATAGAGGCGTCCATTATAAGATAGATTACATTATAGGCCTCTTCAATTATATATACTCTATTAAACTAGGGTAAAAGTGTTACCCACTAGTCTAGGTCAAGCTAAGTATTATAAGGAAGCTTCTAATAGAGTAAGGTGCAGCTAAAGGCTAGGAAGGAGCTTATAAAGCGCTAAAGATAAAAGAGGAATAGTTTATCTAGGCATATAACCTTAGAACACTATAAGAGGTATCTAGTAAGCTTCTAGACTTCCTTAAGAGTAAAGTCTTTTTGCTAGATAGCTTGCTAAGCAAGCGAGATTGCTTTTGCTAGCTTAGCTAGGTCTAGTCTAGCTTCTATTATATAAGTATCGATTTTAACTCTAAGAACAATTACTTTCTAGCTTGTATTATCTTTCTCTTTATTTTCTATAATACTAAGAGCGTTTATAACTAGATAGTAGTTCTATTTAAGCTTAGCAAGAGCGTGTAAGGTAGCTTCCACTACTATAAGTACACAGATAAAGTCGTCTAGGTAGTAAAGCAGTGTTTATCCTAGCTAGGATTTAAGGATCTAGTGGAATGCCTTAGAGAAAAGATTAAATAGGAAGGGGGCTATTATAAGCCTAAAAGGAAGGTAAGTTTTAGTGAAGTATATGCTTTTCTATTTAAATCCAAATAGCTATTACTAAAATGGTGCGATTAGAATATTCTAAAATGCGTTCTAGAGGTCTTTCTTTATAATAATTAAGTTCCTGCCTACTATCCTTACTAGATTATACACCTCTAATAATAATATATATATAATATTACTATAGTGATCCAAAATGTAATTGTTCACTAATTTCTTTAGGGGGTAGAATAAGTAGTAGATGCAGTAGTGTTCTCTATTGCTTTTTAGTACTAAACTAAGGGGTAAAGAGATAAACTTTAGGGGCTAGAGGCCTTTTAGTAGGAGGTTAAAAGGAACTACATAGCTGCGCCCGAGGTCTTTATATAGCTGATCTGAGATAATTTTTAGATCGAGTACTATAGAGGAGAGGTTCTTAGAGAGAATAAACTAGTCGGGGCCATTATAGCCTACTAAGCAGCTATATCTAAGGATACTAGTTATTTAGAGCAGAAGGCTACTAGGGTAATAGGCAAGTAACGCTGCTTATACTTTAGAGCAAAACAGGAATAGAAAGAAGTAAAGGAGTAGGAGAGAAGGGTTAAAGATAAGGAATAGGGTTATAGTGTTTAGTCTTAGGACTAATAGAATATAGATATAATTGTATAAAATTTGTGATAGCGCTGTGTTAACTATCTCCCCCCCCTTATTCTATTTGGACTAGTATATAATCTGCTAGTAGTAGCTATTATATATTCTATATAGGTGCTTCTATCCTTTCTTGCATATATTAGAGCAGCTATTAACTGCCTGGTTCTATTTATTGCAAATCTAAGAGCTTATATTACTAGTAGCCTTGCGTTTTCTACTGCTTAGATTAGAGCTACGCCTATTAGTGCTACTAATCTAGCAAGGGGCATTGCTTTTAAGTTTACTAAAAGAAAGGTAGAGTTCTATCTAATTTGTAGGGACGAAAGCCTAGAGCTTATTATTAAGGACCCTATAGGCTATAATATTATTATAGTATCGGCAGGTGAGGTTAATTACTAGGGTCTATTAGTAGATAGCCTCCTAGTGGAGGACCCTTTATTAGAAGCCTAGCATAGTAACTACAAGTTCTAGTTTGTTCTTAGCATAGAGTATAGTTATATAGGAGATATAGTAACTAAAGCCCTTGCACTAGATTATACTAGTAGTGCTAAATCTTTTTAGGTTAGCTAGCTTTTCCCCTACTAAGAGCTGCCTGTCCTTAACTATAATAGTCTTGTCCTCCAATTTATAGACTCTACTTGCTATAGAGCAAAAGAGCTAGAGGTTATATGCGCTAAAGGTATTATTAATAACCTTCTAAATAAGGTTGCGGTCAATTCTAATAAGAATATCTATAAGGCTAAGAGTGCTAGGAGAAAAATTCTTACCTGTTTCTGCTATAAGCTAGGGGTTAGAGATAAATCCTACATTTATAGAGCCTAGAGGGGAGCCTATTAGCGGGGTCATTATGCTAGATTGCTAGTATTAGGTACTAGGAGGGCTAGAGGCGTATAATGCCGCTAGAGGGATGTATACTAACTGCTAGAGGGCAGGTGCTAGAGTAGGTACTAGGGCTTAGGCGGCTGCAGATTTTCTTGCGGCATCCCTTTATAAGGTGAGGATCTTAGCCTTAAGATTAAAGATATACTGCTTCTATAGCGGGGTTATCTAGTTATTAGTAGACTATTATATGCTAGAGGGGCTAGCATTATCTAGTGTTTGCTAGGAGCTAGTTAGAGTATTTTCCTCTAAAATCGCAGCAGGACATTTCTCGGATTAGGGAGCCATTCTTTTAGGTTGCTATAAAGGAGCTAATTTGGAAGAATGTAATAGTTTTTTAGATGCTAGCTTCTATTCCTATTTAAGTTGGGAAGAGGGTTTTAGTAAGGGGTAGCATTGCCTTTTAGATAGCTTCTAGACCACTTCTTCTTCTTCTTCTAAGTCCAAGCTAGTGTATATGGATTCTATAATCTCTTTAGCCTTTAAATGCTTAGCGGGGCGTGAGCTAGACGCCTTTAGGGGAGGGGAGATAAGCCGGGTATATTTCCCTAGTACTACAAATAAAGTCATTGCTATATTAGTATAAATCCGGATATCTAGTAGGGACTAGGAATAGTAGGTAGAGGGGTCTAAAACGTTTTGAGGTTCCTAGAACACATTATTATTTTAAGTTAGTAGAAGGAGCTATGCTAATACGCTAAGCTATTTCACTTAGAAGTATTAAAACAAGCTAAGGCTAGATAAAACACGCAAGTGTTTTAAGGGAGAGAAGTAATATCTAAGGTTAAGGGTATTTAATCCACAGTTTTCTAGAGTTGTCCAAGCGTAGTGGCTATATAATACTAGTAGAGGTTAATTAAACTATTAAGGTTTTAGGTATAGTAGGCTATAGGGAGGGATTATCGATTATAGTTGCAATCGTTTTTAGGGGTAAAACTAGAATGCCTCTTTGCTAGAAATGGGAATAAGGTGGGATTATAGGTGTTCCAAATATTATAAAGGCTAGAAAGGAGGGAAGTCGAGTTTTAGGCAAGGGAAGGCAGGGAAATCTTTTTGCTAGGTTTGGAATATATAGAAATAAAGGATAAGTTGGTTTTTAAATATAAAGATAATATTAAAGAAGAATCTTATAAGCTGCGTTAGTAATAATTCGAAAGGAGAGCTTTTAATAAAAGCGATCAGCTAAAAAAAAGTGTGAAAGTGAAAGCGTTACTGTTTCTAGAGAGGGTGCGGCAGAGCCTTTATAGCTTCTAGCCTACGCACAGACCCTCTCCAGGGGCCTGGACTGGTGGTTGGGACACTCTGTCTCGGGACTGGAGGAGGCGTGTGTGTGAAGTTGCTATCGTCCCGCATGCAGCTTATCGATAGTCCCATCACATACGAGTAGACTACCCCGCCCCATCTGCTGCAGTCCTGGCTACGTGATGTCTACTGCCACGAGTAATGCAACGTGAAAGTCGTGTTTCTCATCCGTTGTGGAGGAACAGAAAGGACCTAGCGCTTGCAGCTGCAAAATGAACACGCTGTAACATCAAGCCCACTACTAAGGCTAGCAGAAGGAAACGCAGGTGGAACAATAGCATGATACTGTATGCAGGCCTAATAACATGTGAGGAAATACAGTACAGTAGGACGAGAGGTAGTTTGATTGCTAGTCCAACCGCCCCGTCACACGACATACCAACCGCCGAAACGTGGTTGCCATTATTGCAAGGAATAATAAGGAAACGGCGAGAGACAGTCTCGGTACGTGGGTTGAGGGCAACATGTACTGTAAGGGAAAAATTGGGGTTTAGCATGGGATGAAACTTGTTTTACTCGTGTGGTTCATGCAAAGTGCTGGTTGTGTTCGGACCTGGTGGACTCAGAAAAGGTACTCAGAATAAGTTTCAAAAATCTGTCACGAGCACGATCACGAGGAAGGTTTGGTATTTACATGAAACCTGTAATTAGTGACTTAATCGGCTCTTCAATAATTCCTAATATGTCGTCTCACTATCAGAATATACAAAAGAAAGCAAACGAGTCTGCGACGATAAGTCACGTGTGATAGGTTCTCATCTTAGTCTCGGTAGTTGTCATTTTTCATCAGTTGATAATAATAAATGGAAGATGGGTATAACCGATAAAAGGCTTTATTTCATATAATTCAGCGCTCAGCCTGCTTCTTATATACTGACGCAAAAGGTCTCCCCAATTTCCACATCCAAGCTGCTCCCAGCAGGCATCAACCCAAGTTTCTTCCTATTCATTCCTCGACAAGTAGCCATCCATTGATTAGCACTACGACCTTTCTATCGCCTCTTCCCAACTTCCGGATCTGGATCTAGGAACCTTGTTCTTAGAGGATCTGAATTAGCTTTATGACTGTGCGCTATCTCATCGCAGCCAAGGTCTTACTTATGCTTCGAGGGTTGAAGAACCTTGTGGCATGCGGTCCGGATTCAATGAAGAACTTGAGTAGTGTGTAAGTAAAGGACAAAGCTAATCAATTCAAGAGTGAGTAGGTTACAGTAAGCGTATGCAAAAATACCCAAATAAATCACATCAACTTCAGTCGACTTAAGTACATTTGAGTTTGAGCCAGATTAGAAAAAGAGAGGGGGGAATTAACATATATAAGTATATGTAAATGTAAATGTAAACAATTTAAGTACAAGCCCTGACTCAACTCGAATCATTTTACACGCAGAATTTATAATAAAACGGCTTAGGGCTCTGGCAATAGAATTGATTGTGTATGTGAAAATTGTTTTGCTATACTCCGCATCCCTATGACCGCAAGGGCATTTTAAGCCTCATGTGCGGGTATCAAGCTACCAATAGAATTGCGCAAAAACAGCTATCTCTTTGGAAATGTGCTCTGGGTACCAGACTTTGGGAGGGTTTTATGAGGTTTGGGGAAAGTGCCCGCTCTTAGCGACTACTCCTTCCCCTATTAAGTCTCGCTACCAAGTTTGACGAGAGTTAGAATAAAAGAAAAAGCATTAGATCACAACGCACCAGTGTAATGGTAAATGAAATCACCTACCTTCTTTATAATACATATCTCCCTGGTGCTCCCTCCCAGTTTTGCAATTTTCTTACACCTCCTTGTCACAAATATGTGCCGTCTCCCAGCACGCTCACTTATCCTCCAACAAGAACTCGATCGCGTCGACGGAATCCAAGGTTGTGATATTTACGGGTTTCATAATATCGGAGAAATACCAACCACAGCATTCGAAGCATCTCTTCCATTATACACGTCGAGAAATCCGATCCTTCATTCTGCAGAGCTGTTAGCGCCTCGAATACGCAGACCCGTGCCACTATTCGCTGAGCCAGCGGCCCTTTTTGATTCTCGGAGTCGAGGCTCTCCATCAACTGCAATTGTGCAGTGGCTCGTACGTCTCAATCGCACTTCGTGCGACATACCCGAGGGAGAAGAGGAGATGGCCGGAACACCATATGGCTCTCCGGATACGAAGCACCAGCTGCGAATCGATAGCGGATCTCGAAACAAAACGAAAAATCCAAAAATCACTTCACGCCGGGTCAAAAGCGACGGTGATTTGACAAATGGCAAGTTGCGTCCCGAATCAAAAGCTGCATGGAAGCTCTGGCGGAAAATGTCTCCCAAAACCAACAAGGACAACGATGCTTCCGATGACGAGGACGAACTTTGCATATCACATCGCGATAGCCTTGAGATCGCCAGGGAAACCCGGGAGTCGACGCAAAATATGAGGAATCGCGTAATGGCTCTAAGCGCATACCATCCAGAAAGTCTTATGTTTAACGCGGATAATATTTCCGAAGCTGAAGAGGAGATACGGCAGCTTGGTTGGATGAGTCGACTTGCTATGAGAGGTCGGAAAGTGATGCATCTTGCGTGATGTTTGATCTCGAAGTTATACTTGCAGCAAAGATGTATTACTTATGACCGTTGACACAATTACACGGAGTTCACTCTTGACGGCCTGGGCCTCGCGGCAGCATTTCCTATCCACCATTAGCTAATTCAAACTGACTTTGTGTTTGTAAGTCTGGGTCTTACTGGCGTCTTATTCTTGATTTGAGGCAGTGTGATTGGAATTCGCAATATTTTCTTCCTTATTGGTTCATTGGGTGGGTATTCGTGATGCATTACAATGGAGCAGCGTATTATCGCCGAATGCAATTTCAAGTCGTCGCAGTATATGCTGCACCGGAGGCCGAAAAGAGCGTTTCACGTCTACAAAGGATTGAGCTTTGATATTTTGGGCAGATGCAGGCCTAGTTGGCGTTGCGTACAGTAGTAATAGAATGCTTTCAAGTGAGGCGGCCATTCTCGACTTCCAAGGTTCTGAAAGCAACCTTGGAGTGCTTATAACCAAGCAGAGCCACAAAGAGAGACATTTAAGTGCGAAACTAAATGGAAAGTGCAACTTTCAAGCTCCTGAAGAAGCGGTAAAAGGAGGAATGACCCTCACCTACTTCGCACTGAAGGAGCGAGAACGGGCGGGAAAGCGGCTACTGTAGCATCCCAGCCCCAACTCCAGGAGCTAAAAGCAGACCTCAGGGGGAAGTGCGGCAAAGAGGGGCACGTGTGCATCCACGTGACGACTAAGAAGGGGCTCGCCTAAAATTTTGCGCTAACGTCTTCCAAAGACATCCATCCTCACTGTACAGCCTGCTATGAGTTTCGCCCAGAAAACAGCAGTTAATAGAGCACAATTGGGCATGACTTTCCCAGAAGACATTTGAAATCAATTGCTCGAATTTTCCAGAGAAGTTTGGTGTTTTGAGAGAGAAACAATGGTCTGGACATGTAAATAGTAAATGCGAAAAACTTTTGACGCGACATTTGACCTCGTTGTCGCCTTATAATACTACCAGAAGTGATTTCCGTGATATGCAATCTCAACTTCAGATTTACTCAAAATCGGAAGCTTCCAATCCCCATTAGATGCGCGAATGACTCGCCAACACCATGGGTTTAGCCCTTGTGAAATGCCCTCAAACTCGATGTTTAATTTCGGGATCTCGGCTGTGCAATACTCATTCGGGCAGAGCAGTCTGCTGCTGGTATCGAGCCTGTGATGTCCCACAAAAACAACTTCACTAGAATCTATTGCGAGGAAAGCAGTGAAAGCAAGAATCTCATTCACAGCGAGATATGGATGATTCCTGGGGACAGCCTGAGATTCTGAAACTCCTTGATTGCAGATCGCGACTATTTTCACAATAAGTTTATACATTAGAGCATTAATAACCCACTCAAAATCGGTAAGTGGTGACGCGAAGACTATACCATCTGACCATACCGTCTCAATCTTGGTATGTGCGAAAATATTAGCATCGACATATCGTCTTCATCAATCCCAAGTCTGCTGCTATCTTGGTAGGTGCTCTCGGCTTTCATATATTCGCAATGCCGTCGTGATTTTGTTGCAATTCGTATTCATAACCCTGGGTCCGAACTCTGAGATATCCATCTAGGCCTTTGAAAAATAATGTTTGTCATGAATTTGTTGCACATCGTATTCAGAGACTTGGGACCGAAGACTTGAGATACTCACTTAAACATCCAAGATGAGTGAGATTATTGTGGTTCTGTTGCACATCGCACCTGGGGATCTGGGTCCAAGGTTCGAAAAGTGTGTCTGGGTGCCAAACAATAGGTATTGTGGTATCTAGTTCAATTGTATCATCATCTTGACGGATAAAAGGGTATTGAGAAGGTCTAGAAGCATGGTAAGCTGCTATGTATCGTAGCCCGAAAGTGAAGAAAGCCGGGTATTATGCTCTGACTTACATGATCGTGAAAGCACACCTTTGGTGTGAGATGATGCGTAAATATAGTTACTATAAGTACACGGGTACAGATAATAATGTTAATGGTTAGGAAAATAAGCTATGCTATTAGGGTTTGCGCGATCAGACTCTAGAATGGGTAATGAGAAGACAAAAAGTAACAGGCGATACGTAACATAAACCAATATGTAAGATTTTCTTATAGAATACCCAGTCCGAATCAACACAGATGCGAAGTGCAACAAAAATCGAACTATCTTGGTTTCGCGTAATCCCTACGCTGAATTTCGCCACCCGGATGCTCTAATTAGCGGGTTTGAAAAGGGATGCCACAACCGGGGCCAGGTAGGCGTCCGAAAGTAGCCTCCAAGCTCAAACGGCTCTTGCCACTAAACATGGCCTGTGAAAACTTCCAAGTATTGCAATGAGCTCAAAGGAATGAATAGGTCGCGCGGCTTAACAGGCTACACATAAAGATAGAAGCTAAGAGAACGGAGACTTCCCGGCATATAGCACTAATAGCAATAATGAATTACCCTCCATGCTGCCATGCAACCTTGTTCACCAATGGCCACGTAGTCCATAGGATTGAGAGAGAATCTCATTGAGCTCATCTAGAAAGCAATGCTGTAGATGACTCTTGGAATAAGAATATGCGAGGTGACAAATGACAATCTGAGTGACATCAAAATCCCTTCAACAGCCCATGCTAACCCAAAACCTGCCGGTGTGGTTTGATAGCGCATGTCTCTGTAGCGGATCTTGCCCCGGATGTCCAAATATCAATCTCCACAGGCCATTCACACTTTGCAGTTCGTTGCGCGAATACACATCAACTGTGAGATGCAAAGCTTTTGACGCCATGTACTTAGGACTTGTAGGATTTATCGCTCCTACATTAGAGCGTCTCTGTGGTCCAGAGTTCCCAGAAAAGTTCGGGCATTTCCTGATGAAGTTGTGGATGACCGGTCCATCGAAAATGAGCCATGGCTTGGGGATGTTGGACCTGATGGAGATATGAATGCTTGGTAAAGAACAGCTATCATTCGGGCCTGGCCTAGGTACGTGTCGTTGGTAGAATTGGAGAAGAGTATGTTGGTCGTTTGCTTCAAGCGTCTGTAGGAGGATAGGCTACATTACTGAAGGTGCGAACCTCTTCCGATGAATATTGTAGTATCAATTCCCACTACGTGATTTTCGAAACTCATCGCGTTTTCGGTTTCCGAATGATGACTTTGGAACCTTCCAGCTGCCAGCCGACACCATAGTCTTTTGTCAGCAAAGTCCAGGTCGTGCTGGTGTACTTCTCCAGAGTTGGCTTGTCGATGCTGAGATAGCCCCGTCCGAGGCACTTCAGGGTTTGTCTTCTTATTCCCTCCTCGGCAAACTCCATAAGCTTTGCCTTGTAGCCATCCACGCTCCTTTTGACCTTCCAGAAAAGAAAGTAATTGTCGTGAGCAAGGGCACGTAGAACCGCATCCACTTTCGCGTCTTGTAGACCCCATTCCAGCCTGACAGAGTAAGCCTGGGCAAGGTCGTTTTGTCGACAAGCCAAATCTAACACCAGATATCCAACGAATTCGTTGAGTTCAGTCTTCGCGAGTGGATGAGCGGTATGCATCTTCTTGAGTAAATGGAGTATTGCTGGATGGTATGACTCCATTTGTTTCACCAGAATTGATAGTCGAATACAAAAAATATATGCTTGAATCGAGAAGTTGTCCACTCTATTCGAGGCCACAATGCCTTCGCGCAACTTCCTCATTGCCATGATTAGAGTCGCAAGATCCCTTTGTCCCGATATATCAATGTTTGCGTCGACAATTACTCCATCGTTCTGGGAAATGTCCATTCGCGCCAGTCGTCGAAGGAGCTCATCGCCGCGACCCGCATCCGTGCAGAAGGCCATGTATCTCTCGACGATTTTGGTATGATATCGCTCTTGCGCTTTGTGGTCGAGGAGCCTGCGTGTGCCGGAGTACGATCAATAAACAGTGAGCGACGCGGGGAGCATGTGGCTGTGGGGTATCAACAACAACATGCGACGCACCTATTGTCTCCTTTCGAAGGCAGTCCTAGAGCCTCCAGAGGGTCCAAGTTGGCGGGTTTCAATCGACTCCATGGTGCTGAGCTTGCGCGACCTCCACGGGCCGACATTGAAAAATCAGGGAGGTGTGGTGGTGACGGGTCTGGTTAATGCTGCGAGAAGGAGAAGAAAGGAGATGGGAGCGGGCGAGGCGGGGCGGGGCCGCAACGCTCGTTCAACATTGGCGCGGCAGTGGCGATGTCAACCACAACAGAGAAAATGCCCCGCAACTCAACGGTTTTCACTCCTTTTGAAAAGACACCCCATTTTCCTCTGTTTGATGTAGATACGCTGTTCTACCAATGGTTCCGTTGATTTGATTGTGTTTTGTCACATATGATTTCTTCAATTGCTCGTCTCTTTTTAGCACCAAAATAAAGTCTTATACTTCCACTCCTACCCACTCACACTGCTACCACATGTCAGTCCGCCAGCGACGCCCGTCGACCACCGAAGTCACCGAAGATGCCGCGAAGAAGGTTGGGGAAAAGATAGAAAATGCATTGACGGTGCTTTGGGATGACTTGCCAGCCTGGCAACGAGACAATCATTTCATTTATTCTGGCTACCGGCCATCCTCAGAGTCTTTCAAGAAGTCTTTCGCTAGTCTTGGCTACATCCACAATGAATCAGTCAATATCTACTCTCATCTGCTAGGAGCAGTAGTCTTCTCCATATCCGGAGTCATAATCTACTCTGCAGTCAAGCCAAGATACGAGACGGCGACATCATCAGATGTTTTGGCGTTTTCATTCTTCTTCGCTGGGGCGGCATTGTGCCTGGGCATGTCGGGCACGTATCATACCATCTCAAACCATTCTCCAATCGTTGCCAAATTTGGCAACAAGCTGGACTACGTTGGAATCGTATGCTTGATTACTGGAAGCTTTATCCCGGCTGTCTTCTATGGCTTCTATTGTCACCCACAGCTGCAAAATGTTTACTGGACCATGGTATACTAGTACCCCGAGTTTTGGCACGGCGTATGCTTATTCATCGTACAGATATCTTCTCTTGGGATTGGGTGCGCTTCGGTATCAATCTTCGAAAGATTCAGGACCCCACCGTGGCGCACATACCGAGCCGGCATGTTTGTGGGAATGGGGCTATCAGCAGTCGTCCCAGTCATTCACGGCGTCGCAATATACGGCGTGAAGGAATTGCAAGATAGAATGGGTATGAGCTGGATGATACTAGAAGGGTTCCTCTACATCCTTGGAGCTGGTTTGTACGCCGTGAGTCATCCTTTCACGTGAGATAGATTTCCAATGTTGACTTTCCCAGGCTCGCTGGCCCGAAAGGTCATGGCCAGGAACATTTGATATTTGGGGAAGTTCCCACCAGATCTTTCACATGCTTGTTCTTGCCGCTGCTACCTCTCACTTGTACGGCCTAATGAAGGCGTTTGACCATCATCATACCACGCTGGGGCTCAAATGTTAGAGCAAGTTGCCTAGCAATCGAATAGACCACTAGACTAGAAAGTAAATATTAGACCGCTTCATAGTTTTGGTATCATATTTCCGACGCACGTGTGGATAGCTTTGTTCTCATTTCCCGCCTTTCACGTCCATCTCGCGAGACATTTATTTACCACTTCAAATCTCCGGAGCATCTTCTGGATTGCCAAGGCCAGGATTCGGCTGGCCAGGTCCTGCTGGGGGCCTTTTGAAAACACCCAGCTATTATAGGGCAGACCAGTGCCCACAATCCTGTTGGCTTCATTGTAGCTTCCATAAATGTGGCCTGCCACTACCCCAGCAGAATTTGGAAGCCCCCTATAATCAATTTCTCCAAATTGTATGAAGCTCTCTCATTCATGTTAGCAAAGCTCAAAAGCAACCACATTATATCGAACCTTCTTTTTTTCAGTCCTGCTTTCAGAGCTCTTATCAGGATTATGTATCCATAGACTTAAAGTCTCTGCGATACATTTATACTCAGTACTGAACTCGTCTTTAAACTTGCAGATATCAAGATGTTCGGCTGGAAATAAAAAAGCATGAACTTCAAGCAAGTTAGGGAGTTATTTGGGGACAACGAAGAAGTCAACTTCGAATTCCTCATCAGTCTCGAGCGTGCGATGTTCTTCAAAAGTCCAAACAAAGTTCTGAGTCTTGCGTCTCAGCTCCTGCACATTGCAGCATACATTCAGCCGCTTCATTAGTATGTTGACAAGGGTATAAGCGTAGCCAATCCCTGGTATTGTGGTGTTTGACACGCTTGAAACCTATTGGCCGAGGACATTACAATTGCCCAATCAATCACCACAACTTCTTTCCTGTCATTTCTCCAACCAGGATTGAACACCCACCAACTGGCAATGCATGGCTTTCCCGAGATCAAACCTATTCATTCTCCCAGTTCTTTATAACCAACCATCAAATTAAACAACATCTGCATCATGGCGCTTTTCAACTTGGTAAATGTACCGCCGGCAGATATTCCTGGCCCTCCTCAGATTTCCCCTCCCAGAAGATGGCAGACGATGGGTCACCCGATCTTCTCAGAAATCATCGCCTTCGACAACGAACTATTTATAATACTCCGGCGGTTCAAGACCTTGAACGTACGGCTGATACTCCGAATGCAAGAATGGATGCGCCGTAAGGTTGAAAACGACCCATCTTTCTACGACGCCGGCGCCGTTTCGATCGTAGATGAAGACAAGGCGAATACCGCTGATACGGCTTTGGTCTTGCTGATAGGTCTGATTGTGTTGATTGTGCCGATATGGGTGTTGGAATTCCCGGCAAAGGATTTGAAGGCTAAGCTTGGGGTTATTCGGGCTTTATTACCATGTTCTTGTTTGGTATTCAGGGGGTCACGGCGGGGAAGCCGAACGAGACACTTGCTGCCAATGCTGCATAAGTTGAGGATGATGATATGCTGTTTTGCAAATGCTAACATATCCTAGATATTCAGCAGTATTGGATGGTATCTGTGCAAACTACGGAACCAAACTACTTCACCTTAGTAAATTGTACCGCATTGCAGAAAAAAGGTGGGTGGAAAGGACAGTGGTAGGAATATTGATCAGCAAACAAGCCGCGTGGTTTAATCAAAAATCCCAGGCAGTTGATGGCCTCATGAATAGTAAGTGGTGTTGAAAATAATCGAAGTGCATTACAACCTGTAGCGATGTCCTCCTTGCGAGTGCTTTCATCTCACATACAAAAGCTTCCAGTCAACACCGCTATAAAGCTTCATGCAAGCTAGACTAGCCATTAAACATTAATTTAAAGATAAGAGATGCGACGTGCGACAAAGAATTCTTATCAAGATCAGTAGAACATCAGGTACTGGTGCTAGTGAGAAGGGTCTAGAGGTTGTCATAACCTCCACCATGTGAATTTTTTCAAGCAGAGGCAGCTAATATAGCTAGCGTTCAAGACTTAGATAACCGTTATCGAGAGATGCGAAATGCAACAAAAATCAAAATAGGTATTGAGATTGCCTAGTCATCGGCGGAAAGAGTTAAAGGGGGATCACTCAAGCGAGGAGTCTACACTCACCCCCTGACTAACAAATTTAAATTTAGCCCACGCAACTATGAATAATTACATCTCCATAGGTATACGGATGAGGACGGGAGACGGGACGACGCCTGCGTATAGTTTCCAGACGACGAATCGCTGTACGAGTGAGTCCGGTGATGTGAAGACGTGTTATAAGACAGTCTATGAGGGGCCTGTAGCTGGCTCGGAACTTGCGTGTTGATGAATTGCGTGGGTCGCTTGGGGGCCGGGAATGTTTGTATAATAAAATCAGAGATGCGGACTTGTTTTGGTAGATTCAGGTTGTTGGGTGGATATATGAATAGAGGATGGTACTAATATAGCCCGATGGTTGCAACCATACCGTAATAGCGCGGAAAGAACTTTGATTTCCGGTACATATAGCATAGAAAAGACTACACGCACTTAACAAACCCAAACATTATATTCACTCACCCCGCCACGTACAGCTCCAAATTAAACGAACTCCCTCCCCTCGAAAGAAAGGTATAAAAGCCACAGCCGAGATCCCCTCCTCCTCTCCCTTAGCGCCAGGGACTTAACAAATCAGCTGTTCTACTAAGATTATGTTGCCATGGGACAAGCAAAGAAGTGTCAGCTGTTAGCTTACAGATTGAACAGTGGATCAACAGCCGGTGTGTCCTTATTAACAAGTCGGATGGAATCCCGGCCTGAAACCTAAATTCTAGTGACAAGTGTTTAAGAATGAATGAATGGATGAATAGCTGAATAGCTGAACGAAACAAAAACTTGACAGCAAATCAAAACTCGACCGAATGTATGCAAGGGAATGAGATTCGCTCTGAAGGGAGGTAAAGAAAGTTAGCAAAATTAAAATGCAATGCAATGTTCATTCTTCCGAGATAACGTAGAGAGACGCGATACGAATTCGTGGAAGGAGACCATTGTCATCCTCATATATCTGGTATTGTGCGAGTACGTTTGTTTAGTAGTGCAGTAGTGTAGTGGTATGCGGTAGTATATTTATACTGTGCAGCTGGTGAGTAGGTAGTCTATCGAAACACGCTTGGGAAGGTGAAGTGAGAATATGTTTAGTCATGATAGTTAAGTGAGGTTGAGAGAGAAAGGTTTGTATTGATACTGACTAGACTTTCCATTTAGGGACACACCAGCACCTTTCTTCTGAGCTACTGGTACTTCGTCCTGGACAAATGCTCAACACCATATCTGAATGTTGTAAGCTGAGTGGCCGGGGACCCTGCGACTCTTATCTCCCGCGAAACTTGCTTGCTCTCAACCGTACTCTGCTGTGGCCAGTCCTTAACTGTGTCGTCCTATCTTCCTCATCAGTCCCCGGCTACTTTTAGACCACCTCCCACCTCCACCACCGCCTCCTCCGCCTTCCTCTTCTTCTTGGCCTGCTTCTCTTCCATCGCCAACCTCGACTTAGCCAGCTGTCTCTCCATCCCCACCCGTCCCGCCTCCTCCCAATTAGCCTCCACAAACGCCTTTACAGCCGCTACATCATAAAACCCATGCTCATCCTGCTTGGCCGCATCAGGTACAGTGCCTTGGAATTCTTGACCTTCCATGATGACGGCTTTGATGGTTCGGATGGACGCGGCTCGGAATTGCGGGTCGACGTCTTCGAGGGGGATGGAGCCTTTGATGACTTCACGCCAGATTTCGTCTTTGTGGCGGAGGAGCTTCCAAGAGGCGAGCTTTTCTTCGTATCTATGTTGTGGAGTTAGTTTGCGTGGTTGAAAATGTTTCGGAAGGAATGAGGCATTGAAAGGGTATTGAAAGTTCTGAGTGTGCTTGATGAGGGGAGATGCATACTCCCTTTGGACATTAAATTGCTTGAATGCTTCGTCTCGAATCTCATCTCGGGTTGTCTTTTGTTCGGTGTATAGTCCCTGGTGACGAGTTGTCAAGATTAGTTTTACGATGTTCCACGGAAGTTGAGACATCATTGCAGGAGTAATGAACTGTTGCTGGAATATCTGCAGGGGTTACTTACCTCTTCTCGACATTCTGGAATGAAAACAGTCATCCAATCATTAAATATTGGCCGTTTCAACATTCGTTGCCGGTCATTGTGCTTCAACTTCTTCTTGCCCGCATCACCCCCTTCTTGTCCTTCAACTGGGAGGTCTCCAACAATATCATATTCCTCTTCCGCATCCTTCCCTCGAACCCAAAATAACCTGCACCCTGCAGCGTAGTTGAACATTTCGGATTGGGAAGAAAATGGCTTCCACCACGTCTTCTCATCTAGACCTATGAAGTTCAAGACCTCTGATGGCTTCTCTGTGAGGAAGACCATGCTTTTCTTCCGGTCTAGAAGCTCGATATCTGGTATTCGTAGGTAGAGACCACGATCGTTGACTGTAAGACCGAATCGTCGGATGGTAGAGCCAAGGATATTCCACAGGTCTCCGTGAGCACTGTGAAAAAGCTAGGAACAATTGGAGTCAGTATTGCTTGGTGTGGAGAGCTGACAATGTCTCCTATCTCGTGAGACGTTTATAGTAAATTGAGACATCGGAAGCAGGGAAAGGTCGACTTACCTCCCACTGAAAGCGTTCGAGAGAGTGAAGATGATGAATATCGATTTGAACGTACTTCACTTCCTCCGGTTCCTCGGATTCGGGAGAATGTTCCATAGAAGGTGGGGTATTTTGAGGCCATGGGACGGCGAGGTTGACAACTGGCATCCCATTATGCCTAATAGACGACACAGCACCCAGCACTTCCCCAAGCCTGTTCGCAACCTCATTCCATGGTCTTTTCTCCGGATCAAAATCCATCTCCAGCGCGCCAGTCACGAGAACATCGACATCCCCATGTGTCGTCTTCCCAGGGGCCTCAATAGGACTCTCCACCAGAGCATAGTGTTCGCGAAGAGCGTGTAGTGTTTGTTTTAAGACATGATCATAGACTGCTGATCGCATGCGAGGTGTGTGAAGGGATGCGAAGGCTTGGCCACCCATCGTGTGTATTGTAGAAAATGAGACTCTTGGTAATTTGACTTACGGAGACGACACGATGAATTGAATGAACCGATCTAAAAGATAGCATTAGACTGGGATGAAATCAAAAGTTTCAAACTCTGAGTCACATGGCGTTTGTTTGCTGGTGAGAGAAGCAAGCAAACTGACAGCGGCCTGCCTGCTGGAGGAGAGCTCCGGCAGAATACCATGCAGGCGTAAAGAAACTATGTGGTACGAGATTTCATATATTGATTGAAGCTATTCACAGAAATGGATGCCACGGAAGATGTTGTCGTCGGTCAGATGAAGATCAATAATACTCGGTACTATTATAGGTCTACTGTACGTCATTCAGCCCTACTGTATGGTTGCGCAGTTACAGTACAGTACAGTACTCAGTCAAACAAACAAATATCTCGAGCTCTGGGCACTTTGCGATCGGGCTTGGTGAAAGCCGACCCAAACAACTACAACTCAACCTCACAAGCAACATCTACATCTACATCTACATCTACAATTCCTCATCTAGGCAACCCGAACTCGACGTGGAAGAAGTTTCTCTCCTACGCAATCTCTGTGTAAGCCAAGGCGCTTGTCGGTGGCTGATGGGCGGCTGCGCAGACTCAATCGTTCGTGCCACCAGTCAGCACTGCCCCTCCATCCCAGCATGGATCATCAAGTTGGTAATTCGCCCTCACGTACAAGTATTTAGTACAGTCGGCCGGTGACATAGAGAGCCTCTTTTGCTACCTACATTCCAATTCCTTTGCTCTCTCCTCCCTCCTCCAACTAACATACACTACTCTTCCTTCTCCTCCGCAGATTGTGCTCCAACGTTATTTACTCCTACGATGGCATACAACCAACCTCCATACCAAGGTGGAGGCTATGGAGCCCCACCACCAGGCCGTAAGTCAAGAATCCGCCGTGGCATCAACACTGAACTGACAGATTGGCATACAGAATATCCTCCTCAAGGTTACGGTGCACCTTCCCAAGGTTATCCCCCACAGCAATATGGCGCGCCGCCCCAAGGTCGTAAGTACACAAATGAAGGACTGGGACTAAGAGCTTGAGCTGATGCGCTGGAACAGAATATCCTCCTCAGCAACCATATCCCCCTCAGCAAGGAGGTTACCCACCTCCTCAACAAGGATACGGTGCTCCCCCACCACAGCAAGGTTACGGAGCTCCTCCTCCTCAACCATACGGACAGCCCCCTTATGGCTCCCCAGCGCCCCCTCCTCAGGGAGCGTACGGTGCCCCTCCACCTCAACCATACGGACAACCCCCACAACAACAATACGGAGCACCCCAAACTTACGTTCAGCCGACACCTCCATCCCTTGGTTACGGGCCCGCTCCAAATATACAATGGGACGGAACACAGGACGCCGAGGCCCTACGAAAGGCAATGAAAGGATTCGGCACAGATGAGAAGACGCTCATTCGCGTACTCGCCAACAAAGACCCGTTGCAAATCAACGTCCTGCGCCAAAGTTACAACCACCGCTTTGGCCGAGATCTCATCAAGGACGTTAAGAGCGAAGTCAGTGGCTGGTTCGAGACAGGCTTGTGTGCTATTATCCGCGGTCCTTTGAATCAAGATGTATACCTTTTATACGAAGCCATGAGTGGACCGGGCACAAAGGAGAAAGTCCTGAATGATGTACTTTTGGGTAGATCGAATGCGGATATGCGGGCTATCAAGGAAACATACCATAAAACTACTCACCGAACTCTCGAACACGATGTCAAGGGCGACTTGAGCATGAAGACCGAGCGGCATTTCTTGATGGTTCTGGCGGCGACTAGAGCGGAGGAAAGCGCACCTGTTATCCCGCAACAAGTCGATCATGATGTGATGGAGCTTTATAAGGCGACTGAAGGCAAGACGGGCACTGATGAATTGCTTGTGTGCAATATCTTGAGCCAGCGGAGCGATGCTCAGATTCGCGCAATTGCGCATACCTACCGGCAGAAGTTTACTCGGGATTTGGAAACTGTTATTAAAAAGGTAAATCCACCCATTCCCACCCCAAACGTATCTTGCTGACCGACCTTTTCTAGGAATTCTCTGGTCACATGGAACAAGCCCTCCTCCAGCAACTGCGCACGGGCACCGACAAAGCCATGCGCGATGCCCTCCTCCTCGAAGACGCTATGGCCGGCGCTGGCACAAAAGATCACCTCCTTACCAACCGCGTCGTCAGAATCCACTGGGATAGAAATCATCTAGAACAGGTCAAGGGCGCGTATCATCACCGGTTTAAGAAGAGTATCACGCAGAGGATTAAGGGTGAGACGAGTGGGGATTATGAAAGGTTGCTCGTTGCTTGTTGTGGTGAGATTTAATTTGGTTCTTTGCGTAAATTGTTTTTGGGCGGACGGATGGGGTGGGTAAGCGGTTTTTTACTGCCTGAAAGAGATTTTCGGATAGGAATTAGGATAGTTGTATGATATTATAGTAATGATTTTTGACACCAATGTCTTCTTACTTAATTCGCCATTTCATTCTATTTGTGATGAGGAATTTGCAAGTGCTGCTAGCACTAGGCTAAACACTGCTCTAGTATTCTCCTGCTGCCAGCCAGGCTGATAGGGTGTAGTAGATCTAATGGAGGAGTGCTTAGCCCTCTAATAGCAGATTTTATAGCATGGGTAGAATATTCCCTCAGTTCTCTTTTAATGCTATCTCACTAAATGTTTCTCTCATATATTAAAAGCCCCCGAGTGTATTAGTTAGCTTACTTTAATTAATTAAGAACTTTTGAATCAGGAAGACTAATTTCCTAATCCTCTCGGCTTAAATGCAGCTTTGTTTTGACGATTGAGATTCTCTTCTTGCGAGGCAAGGCGAGGAGGAAGAGAAAGATGTATTTTGTATTTAGTAGTAGATAGTAGTATTCCAGGATGCGATTCTTTGATATCTTAGTCGCTTTAAAGACTTGTAT
This sequence comes from Lachnellula cervina, assembly GCA_007825325.1. Lineage (NCBI taxonomy): Eukaryota > Fungi > Ascomycota > Leotiomycetes > Helotiales > Lachnaceae > Lachnellula > Lachnellula cervina. The sequence goes on along the minus strand of QGMG01000328.1, from coordinate 5,431 downwards.
AATTTAGAGCTGAGCGATAAAGAGCTTATACTAGGGGTATGCGGCTTGGGTGGGCTGTAGGAAGGTAGTTTATTTATGTCGCAGTGGAAGGGGAGGGGAAGCGCTAGGTGATATAAGAGAGCTGAGGATGGCGAGCCACCGTGATTTGGCGCTGAATTTCATACTGATCCGAAGGGCTGTTATTTATATACTTTCCTGTCTTGATACATTAATCAAAGGCCTAAGTTTTCTTATAGGCATCGTCCCTATTAATTAGGTATGCTAAAAGTGTATTTCATAGTAAAAGTGAGCCGTTTCTATATAGCTTATATTCTATAGAGAGTTGGGAGCCTTTTCTAGCTCTAGCTTAATTTCTATTTCTCCTAAGTATAGAAACTACTTAATTTTATACTTTTTAGGTATATCCTTACTTAGGACGCTCTTTGTTAAGAAAGTCTTTATCAGGGAGAGTAAATTCATCCAAGCAGTATAAGCTCATCTTCATAATATCTTAGAGAATATTTTCTACTTTGTACTAGTGGTAGTTTAGGCTTAGCGCTTGTGCTAGCAGCAATCAAAATACTCAGCCTATTCAGCCCGTGAAAAGCTTTCTATTCTTCCACCTTTCTTTCTATTCCCGCATCTCCGCCAGAGCCGGACAGCTAACACCGCCTTGTTATGCTGAGACTTATGTGACAGCGGTCAATTATAAGAAGTAGTTTGACTCAAGGCTGTGTTAAATCATCGTCGTCGTCGTCCTGTAAGTGAATCGTCTCTCTCTTATTCTTCCTTTCGACTTGAGGTGCGCCAGGTGGCCCAGGATACAACAGTCGGAAAGTTGCTTCGAAGCCATACTATATACAGTTATATTTGTGCCATAGTTCGACTTGTTTCTCTATTTGTTCTGTGCTTCTATTAATGTCTCCTCAAATCTGCCTGGTACTAATGATTTACTATCGACAGAGTCATACTTCCACCCAATCATCAAATCCAGTCACATATTCACCCTTGAATCATACTCGTCGGCAGCAGATTCACCCAATGATTCCGCCATCAACTTACAAGTAAGAATACAATGCCTTCGTTTCACCATTGTCGACTCTTCAAGTCAAAGCAGTGGGTGGAAAAGCCTCAGCGTCGATTTGCTATTTCCAACACCTCCGCCCCATTCTTGCTTTTCTCACGTCTTTGATCAAACACCGAATATTGACCGGTCTTCCGTCCCATTTACATTGAATAGCTAACGCGTTGCGGTTTGCAGGTCTATGCTGAAGTAAATACACCCTTTACATCGAATTGCAACACGCACAATTCTTGATAGCAAGCCGATTTACTTCAAGCCGAGCTCGTCGAAAATAAATCTTCGTCAAAAGGTACGAGTCTACGAATATATAGCATATATCAATGGTACAAGGAGCCTTTTCATGTTCTCAACCCATCTCCGCTCACGTCAATCAGGCTGCCGTCTATCACAACCAATCAGGAATGAGAAGTAAGCGAGGCGCGTACGAATGCTCTTGCTTTACGAGCAATAAAGCCAAGTGACTAGTTTTATATATCAAGCTTATGGAGATTCAAGATCCTGGTCTTTATACTACGGTCGCTTTTCATACAGTTTCGGATTAGCTGTGAATGTTGTTTGTTAACAAGTGAAGCCTAAGCTCGCTTTTAGCTAAGTAGCTAGGGCTACTTCAATAAGTGTTTAGAATTTGGTCATATTTTTCTATACCTGGTGTACCTTATGTTTTCAAGTTTGGCGGTGTCGTCACGATATTTGAATAAGAAGTGAAAAGGGCTAAGACATCAGGGGTGGCGGTTTTGCTAGCGCACGACGAATGAGTTACCGGATTAGGTTGATTTGTATCACTTTTTCTGGAACAAATAATGCATGATGAGTCAACATGCTACTACCCGCGAATCAGAGCGGTTGGACGGAAAGGGGCATATGATTTCTTATTACGTTTGTCTTAATAGCCGACTTAGCCCTTGATTAGGCTGAGTACTTCATTGGCTCAACTAAAGCGGCCCTAAGCCCTTTCCCAAACAGGGCCGAGCTTTTATAGCTAGCCTGTTATTAGCGCCCCGTCTTTGAGTTTGTGGCTAGCACGTTTGGAGTTTTATAAGCTAGTGTCATAGAAACCTTATAAGCCCCGGCCATCCCTTCTGTATCTCTCTATCTAACTTTCCTCCAATCCAATTTATACGTCGTCTTGTCGTTGGGTAGAACGCGTAAATTATTTAATAAGATTCCGAGCCTGCGAATGACTATGTAATAATTGCCTTTTTTCTCTTTCTCTCAATTTTGAATCCCTGTACATGCACGATTATCGCTTTGATTCTTATTAGATGATTAATTTAGGTAGTTTCTGTGTGGGACCCAGGGCTAATAAAAGTTTTTTAATAGGGAAGCACGCTAGCATCGACTTGCGACAGCTGGGGTTTTTTTTTCCTATCCTACATATCCTGCGACGAAGACCCATCGACACTGCATCGCATTCACTTGAACATCAATATCACTCACAGCTTTCGGTCGGATCCTTCGCAAAACGCGAGCCAGCGATAAACAGCTGCGATACGATGCCTCATTCGGCAGAGCCCCGGGACGTGGATGTGGAATTTTCGGGTATGGACGATGGAGATCGCGAGATCGCGACCGGCAGCGGCAACGGCAGAGGCACAGTCAGACCCACCACCACTGCCACAGATCAGATGACTGCAGAACAAAATCAAAATCACAATCGACGGTCACATGATTCAAATGCAAACACCCACGTGGCCAGTCACGACAACGGGGTTGCCAGCCTACAATATGCATCCAAGTCGGACGAGACTGCAGTACCTGTCGTACCTGTCATACCTGCTCCTCTACCTGCGCTACCTTCAGTGCCTGTTGCATCTGCTGTATCTGCTGCATCCGCTGCACCTGTACAGATCCCAACATCCTCGCTGCCAGTAAGAGAAAATGGCGACTTGCCCCCATTAGACACAAACCTCCAACATACCGGTATACAACAAATATCACCACCCCCTTCCTCTTCCTTATTCATAACTCCAGAGAAAGAGAAAACGCCGGCATCAAAATGAACTCTACTCCGCTAAAGCTGCTGCCGACGCCATCAAAATCGACAAAGAGGTTGCTCAGTTGACAGAGCACATCTCAGGAGCTTCTCCAAGAGCACTGCAGAAACTTTTGCGCGACAACTGGAGGAATTTCTTCTTCCAAGACGCCGCTTTGAGCCATCTGAGTTTTATATTCCGGGCTCTCTTGAAGAACACGTCCGTCGATGTTATGAACCACGTGGGAGATAGCCTTATTTTTAAAAGCCGACTGCTTGACCTTGCTAGTAACAGCAGCGCAGTCATCCAAGCAGTTCTTCACAAGGCAAGCATTCCAGAACTTCTTGAGTGCCTCCCTGCGCAAGAACTAGATAAGCTGGTTAGTGGTCGCCTGAAGACGGCTCCTGCGAAGACCCTCATTAGATGGCTGGCCGAGAATGATAGGCTTGGGTATCAGATGGACGATATTATCGAGGATGGAGAATCTGTCATGCCAAATGTTCCCAACCCGCCACTGAGAGATGTCGATATGACAAATGGAGGTCAAGGCCCTGCAAACGGATTTCAGCATAGTCCACGCAATGACTCTCCAAATGGATTTACCAATGGAGCCATGAACGGGCCGCATGCTTTCTCTGATAATCCCGTGCTAGCTAGTCAGGAAAGAGAGCGCCACGCCGAATATTTGCGATTAAGAGCTTTAGAACACTACCAGTGGCAGCAATACTCGACCACTCCTGGTGCTCAGCGCATGTACTGTCCGAATTGCAGATCCAACTTCTTTGATGTGTCGGGTTTCAATTACCATATATCTAAGAAAGTATGCTACAAAGAACCTAACGGCTTCAAATTCTCGTGCCACAGATGTTACCAAGGGTTTAGTACAAAGCAGGGTCAAGAATATCACTGTAAGAAGGAGGTTTGTGCTGGCAATGATGGCCCGCCTCTAGAAGTACCCGTCCCGTCGAGAGAAGCAACTGCATCTGCGACTCTACACCCAGCTATAGTACAACCAAATGGCCCTATGCCTGTGCCTGTGCCCACCCCGCCAGTACAATCTCATTATCCGTTGCAGACAGGTCCTAGTCCCGCGCCCGTACTTCAAAGCCAAGGACCTGCTATCTACCAGCCAGCAGTTGCTATACCACGACCACCTATTCAAACTCCGGGCAAACGAGAGCCCCCCTCCGACGTTCGTCAGTCTCCGTCTCAGTTGTCACCCGCAAGACTTGCAGCTTTAGAACACGAACTCCGGGATGAGGATGACAAGTATACAGCGCTTCGGGTTGCGGCACAACGTCTCCCCACCGCTGAGAGGGAGGCTAGACTGATATCCTTGAAGAATGGCAATGCCTCAAAGAAGTCGCAAATACGTAAGAAGTATGGAGTTAGTCTCCGCCTGCGCGAGAAAGATAAGGCTGCTGCTAGGAATGCTGTTGCGACACCACCTCTCAACCCACGTCTGAATTCTAGCTCGTATATGGCATCTCCTTTGCCACCTCTTACATCGAGCCCAGGGCCAATGGCACCAATCACCGGCTTTTCACCTATCAACGCGGCTCAACGAAATGCCTCATCTCCGGCGAACGGCCTACCCTATGGACCGCCGCCACCGTCCAGTCTCCCTGTTCAACGTCCACTGATAACAAGGCCAAATGGACCGCTTCGACACGCAGACCAACCTCCTTCGGGCAGTGGTTTTGGTATGTTGGTTAATAATACCCACCCCCGATATGCGCCTCAAAACCAAATGACAACTTCAACGTATGCTGAGCAGCAGCGTAATACCAAACGTCGGCGATCAGAAGATGATGACGAAGGTCGTCAGCTAAGGCCATCATTTCATTCTACGAATAGTCATACGCCTTCAAGCACCGCTCCTCCCCAGCCATCAAGAATGTCAATGATGGAACTGAGTTCTGAAGATGCTACAGACAAGTACCCCAAGTCTTCAGCCCCTAGACAATCTCGAGTCTTTGGTCCTAGCAGCAACGTTCCTAGCAGCAACGTTCCCAGCAGCAACAGCCCCATCGAGAGAACCTTCTCGAGCACTGCTCCTGTCAGAAGAGTATCTAGCACAGCCACCCGCAATGAGGATACACCCATGACAGATGTCAGTATGGCGGGAACACGACCTGAGCCTGTCTACATCTCCAGCGAAGATGAGAACGAGACTGCCCCAGCCCCACCGCGCGCAGCCTTGTCTCGCGGAGTCCTACCATCTATCGAAGGTATTAGCGCCTCTAATTCTCGGAGAGAAAGTCTTGACAATCCTCATGGAGTGCTCGCAAGAGGTCCTAGCGCTCCTCGACGAGGTACTTCTACCCGAGGCGACACGACCGAAGACGATAGATCCCGCCCCAGTACTGCTGCCGAGACTGCCAAGCCCTTAGAG
>QGMG01000327.1:0-34771 GCA_007825325.1 Lachnellula cervina | reverse complement strand
AGATAATATAGCTTAAAACTTAGCTTAGTAGCTGCTTTTAGTCTAATAAGTTTAACTATAATACTATTATTTATTATAACTTTATAAAGAAGTTATTTATTAATATAAGCTTTAATATAAAAGCAGCTCTTAGGATTAATCTTATATTTAAGTAAACTATTATTAATAACTTTAGAAAACGCAACTTAAGCTATAGCTATAACTTAAAAGCTTTATTTATACTTTAGCTTATAGTTAGAAATAGAGGATTAGAGTAGTCTAATAAGCTAAGCTTAGTATTAAAAAGAACAATTAAGAAGTTAAGTAAATAAGATAGTAATATTAGTATTTAAAAGGAAATCACTAATATAAAAATAGTTAAAATAAGCTTTATTTATTAGCTTAATAGGAATTAACTCTTTTAGCTTTCCTAGAGTCTAAGTAGTCTTAGTTTAAGAAACTCAACTAATAGAAGAAGAGTTATTATCTATTTCTTAGTTAGTAATATCTTTAACTTAAGATTAATAGAATCTAGTTCGATTCTAGTATTTAGATAAAAGTTAAGAAAGTTTAAGACTATTAGATTTAGCTAGTAGTATAGCTTAAGAGTTATTAAGATTAATTACTTTATCTTTACTCTTATTTATAAAACTTAAGCCTAACTTAGAAATAACTAATCGTTTATACTAGTTTTATATAATAGATCGAGTCTTATAATCTATTTCTAAAAGTTAAGCTCTAGTTTAGTATTAGTTATAATAAGTATTAGTTTATCTAATAGAGAGAGCTAGGAATATAACTAATAGGCTAACTATTAATCCTTTATAAAGAATAATAAAATTAGTAAGAAGAACTATTAATAATACTATAATTACTTAATTAGCTAGTTATTAAACTATTTTATTACTATAATAAGCTAGGTAGTTATACTAATATAATATTTAGTATTTATTAGAAGTGTTTAAATAGAGATCTAATAAAAGAAAAAGAGCTTCTAAGAAGATAGTATAGATAGGAATAATATTTAGAGGTTATTATTAGTAAGTAGAAATAGAAATACTTTAACTAATGCATTTATAATATACTACTTCGATATAGACTTAGTTATTTTAGTATTAATTTAATAATACTTAAGGTTTAGAATATATAAAGCTAATATATCTAAGCTTTATATAATTAAAATAAATAACTCTACTATCTAAATTAATAACCTTTAAAGGACTTAGAGCAAAAGAATTTAGAGCTTATATAAAAGAAGTATATAATAGTAATAATAATAAGCTAAGGACTTTCTAATTTTATATAAGCTTAAGCACTTTTAGTATTTCTATATTAATTTAAGCTATTAAGAGAACTTCTTCTACTTTATTATTATAGTCTTTATTAATATTAAAGGGACTAGCTTTACTAATAAGGCAAGTAGCTATAATAAAAGCATTGCAAATATTAAGAAAAAAGTAGTTTTAATTAAGTTAACTATTAGATACAATTTTGTATAAAGAGAGAAAATGCATTTAAATATAATATTACAAATTAGTATTTAATAGACCTTCTAAGATATAATAAGCTAGTTCTAAGTAGAGATTAGGTTTATACTACTTATAAAGCTTTCCTATACATTTAAGGTATTAGATATCTATTTTCTTATTTTCTTATTTTAGATTATAGACTTCTTATTAGATAAGAAACTTGAGATTAAAGTTATTAAGCTAAATATTATATTTCTTTAGAAAAGCGTCTTTTAATAGTATCTAATCTAAGTAAATATTTTATATAAGTAATCTATACTAAGCTTTTGCTTTTTAGATTAAGCCTAAATAGAAGAAGACTCTTATTACTAGATACTTAGTAGCTTTATTATTATAGTTAAATATATTAAACTTAATAGTTTTAAGGTATTCTTTAGTATTCTTATTAGATCTGCTACTAAAAGTGAATTAAGGTATTAATATCTTAATAAATTAGAGCTAAGTATATAATAATAAGATAGTTAATAAGTTAGAAGAGATAGGAGTTAGTGCTTTTACTAAAGATAGATTTAAGTTATTAAGAGCTAGTAGCTATAGTGCTACTAGAGCTAGTGCCTCTAGAACTAGTGCTTCTAAAGACTAGAGTTCTTCTTTAATAATCTTAGTATTAGAATAAGCTAAATAATATTTAATAAGTTTATTACTTAAGAAAAGAGAATATAGTATATTAAAGAGTAATAAGTTAAGAGTTAGAGAGAGAATAGAAGATTATTAGATTATAAAGGTAAGTACAAATAGGTTCTACTTAATTCTAAAAGTAAATAAGAAAGAAGTATACTTCTAAGTAGCTACTACTCTTTTAGTATTATTAGAAGAAGTATTAAGAACTAGAATAGAGAAAGGATTAACTAGCTTTCCTAGATTTGTATTAGTAGAAGATAATAGTATCTATAAAGATAGTATTAAATACTAGTAAAGTGTAAAGGAAATTAATAGTTTTTAAGAATACCTACTATCTTAATAGAGTAAATCTAATATAAGAATAATAAGATACTATATACACTATCTTAGAATAGATTATAATCTAATAAAATAATCGACTATAATAAGAAAAACTTAATAAATATAAAGTAACTAAGAATACTAAACTAAGCTATAATCTTATTAGCTAGAGTAATAGAGGATTTTAAAGACTATTAGATCTAGCTAGAAGCTATTAGATAGAGGATCAAGTTAGTATTAAGTAGGGAAACTGCTTTCTTAGTATAATAACTAGAGGTATTAGAAGAAATTAGTAGTAGTTTTAAGAATACCTATTATCTTAATAGAATAAATCTAATATAAGAATAGTAAGACACTATATACACTATCTTAGAATAGTTATAATCTAATAAAAGTAGTCGACTATAATAAAAACAAAGAAAGAGAAGTAGTCTTAGAGCTGCCTACTCTCTGCATAGGTTACTATAAAAGCAGAGGGGAATTTGTTATAGGTGAAGACTTGATTTTTAAGGTTCTATGGAAGCCTCGTAGAGGTAATCACCAATGCTAACTAAGACTATATAAGTGGGTTTCGGTCACATGTTCCAAATTCAGCCTCCACAGTACCTCCCTAAAGACTATGTGGACAAGGGCAAGCTGCTAGTTTTTATCAAAGATGAGGTAGCAGGCCGTGCGCTAAGGCGAGGATGCCGTCTTGATGCTAAGAAGCAGCGGCAGCGCAAGAGGAAGGCCGAGTCGCCGCTGCCGCCCTTGCTGCTATTAAAGCAGAAGAGGGCATGCAGGTGCTTTTCCTATATTAGAAGGGGACAACGACAAGTCCTGCTCTGATCTGGTGCTCATGTACCACACAGTCAGGGGCTAGGTACTGCTCGGCTATTAACGAGCTCTGGACCCACTAGACCACGCTGGGTCTCCATTCAGCCGACAGGCCTCGACCTAGTGTCCTCTCTTATCAAATTTGTCAATGATGCTAATAGAGTCCAAACAAGCTCATACTCTATATCCACTATTTACTGTCCCTTTAGAGTTAACTCACGGAGACAGATTGGGCAGAGCTTTCATAGGAAATATTTCGCCATCTAGAGGAAAGATAGTCTAGTTGTGCGCGCTTGGTTTTTAAAACATTCGACTCCCGAGATCCGAGCACCAATATTCTCCATCGGAAGGTTGGAAGGAAAAGGTAGTAGCCGGCTTGTTGATGGATATACAGATCTCTAAACTTAACCAAACGCGCAGCTAATTGACCAAATCAGCTCTCGGCATACTTTACCGACTGAAAGAGTCCTCCCATCGTCTGAGCAAATGCGTATCAGCTGCACTCAATGCATCCGGTTCCTGACCGACATCTTGGCATACGCAGTACATATCCCTCATTTGGATCGCATAGCGAAGTAATTGTCCAAGACGGGCTTCATCTTGGAAACCATGGTTGAGCAGCACAAAAAGACAAAATCGAGGACACTGTTGCGGCCAGGCGCCCGGCTTCATCACCAGCATTGCTCCTCCCTTGCCAACGTCGTCAGGAATGCTTATAAGGTCTGGAGGAGGGCTGATAGTTTGTTCTGCTCCAATTACCCAAAGAAGTCCAGCACCTTGATGGTGGTATGACTTCACTACATCTTCACTGCGTAATACGAAGTCGAACCAAGCGACGGAATTTTTAACTACGTCTCCTGGTATGCCTTGACTTTGTGGTTGACGCCATTGTAATTGATTTCCGCGTCCACTGGCATCGTTGTAGGGCAGTAAGACGAGACTGGTGTTGTCCAGCGCATATGCTACAGATTGTCTTCCAGAGAGGTTACGGACTTGCTGAAATGCCCGAATGAACTCGGACTGCTGGATTGATGGCAGAGAGTCTTCGTCAAAGATGAAGTTGATGTCTGCTCCTAAGAACAGGCTAAGAAGACTCGCGGCTTGTGATGACCAGATGACGCAGTACACTTCACGTTTGATTTGCCAATCTTCCTGTTGACAGAACGTACGAAACAAAAGGAAAGCTCTAATCCTCTGATGTGGGTGACCTGTTATGTTTCTTCCGTAAGACGTTTGCGTGTTTGCTCCTGTCCAATACTTCTCTAAGTCACGGATTTGGCCTCTCTTCATGGGCAGAGTGTACTGATTTTGCCGTATAACTCTCAGAACGTGCAACATCATTCTGGAGTCTTCGCGGTCGTACCGTAGAGAGTGGATTAGATCGTAAAAGCCCTCTTGGTGTTCGGGGATCTCAAGAACGCGGAACGAGAACATAACAATATTGGAGTGTCGCATACTGGTGTTAGCAGCCCAGGGGATGGAAACGTCGCGACGATCTGCCCACTTGAGGAACGGGTCAGAGCTTGCGTCCTGAAAATCCGGCTGGCCATCGCTCACAACTTCCTGCGCGATTGTATCGTCTTCTAGCAGTGCGTCCAAAAGTGGTTGAGAAAAAGATCGGGCGCTCGGCATCGAGAGTACTGACTCTGAGCGAGGGAAAGGATTCGTGGAAGTGGGAGATATTTCGCGCTGGTAAGCAGCGTGTCTACTGAGACACTTCCGAATTTGAGGCCGATATACGTCGCGGGCCCATGTCCAAACGTAATCAACGATCTGGAATACTTGCAATGCCCCGTCTTGCGACTCTAGATTGCCATGCCACATTTGAAAAACTTGCTGCCAGGTCTCCGTTACTATTATTGCCTGTAAACGCGTTTGAAGGTAAACTTACCACCATTTTTTTATCGTCAAGGATTGCAGCATGGAGTCGCCATTCTTCCCCTTGAAAAGCGAAGAACCATACCAATGGAAAAAATTCGACTCCGCTGGCCGTGTGTAGCTCATCCTGAATTCTTAGAAATCGACGTATAGGGAACGCAGTCTGCGTCTCCACATATCTAAATCCTGGCGCATCATTCTCGCGTTTTGCTTCGAGGACGAGAAATGGGTACATAAGCTGCAGCCGTTTCCTAACAGGGGAATGCGACAGCTCGACAGGGAACGAACTGATGTACCCTCGATATCGATCGTTCATGCTTAGTCCAATGACTCTATCGGGTTTCATGGGAACTCCAGAGTTTTCAAGGTCATCTTGAGGATCATGAGACACTGCCTCGCCGACTTCTGTGCAGAAAATCTTGGTCTGGTGTTCTTCATCGCTTGGAGCTGTTAGCTTTCTAATCGAGCTCACACTGCGGTGATCGAAAATTTACCTATCCTCGTTGAGATTTCTATCGGCATTATTGCCATCATCGCAGGTACACAGGCTTCGGCCGCTTCGTTTTGTTTCCAATTTTTCCTTATCATCCTCGTCGAAGGGTTGTGCTTTGTATTCTGACTGCCAGTTTTCATTTCCACAATCAACGCTAATGGGGAATAAGCTTGTAATCACCTTCCAAAAGACCAATAAGACTGACCACACAATTTCTTGGTCAAACCGCCTGAAGACAAGTGTCTCGATCAATGCCCTCCAAGTCTCCTCGTTAATACCGAAGTCCGTTCTCAGCCTGGAAACATTGGTGCGAAGGTCCCTCACCCGTGCTCTCTGCCCCCTGATAGTCTTTTGGCTGATATCAGTTCTTTTTACATAGTCGTCATATCGGTTGGCCCATATATCTCGTATAACGTGAAAAAGGTGGTTGTATTGGCTGGGCCACAGCTTTGGTGGGACAGGGCCCTCAAATTTAATATTGTACTCATCTACGAGCCCTTTCAGCTGTTCTTTCGTAGGCTTGGATTTTTTTGGAGGCATAGCAACTCTTCTGTCGATTTTTGTTAAGTCTTTGGTTGATGTAAAAAAGACATGAAGGTTTCAGGGAGAAAATCTTTGGCGAGTAAGCCAAGTGGGCAGAGGCTGTTCTTAGGGAGGAGGGGGGAGGGGTTCGCCTGGCGCGCGGCACTGTGACCCAATTTGGCTTGGGCTGGGATTAACGCGGGGTTCACTGGTGCGGTGCACGCCGGGCAGTGTTAATTTGGGCTTAAAAGCAACACAAAACAAAAGGTGTCTCTGCATGAATTAGGAGGCGCAGCCCATTTTCGTCTCAGGCATTTGCAAAGCTGCTCCCTATTCTATTCTATTCTATTCATTCTCATCGTTGAGCCACGACCAGAGCTTGAGTCACGAGACTGGGTTGCTCCAATCCCTCGTCACCTTTCGTGAAGCCACAATAATCCACCAACTTTCTATCATAGCTATAAACACGAAGGCCGGGTACAAGTGCCAACATTACCATCTTCGCCCCTTGCTTAGAAGGCGTTTGATTACATGTGGTACCTTCTAAGGACTCTTCTGTCATAAAAGTTCTCTCGAAGATGGAATTATAGGCTGGCCAAATATATTCGAAAACGTTTTTACCTATCATTGCAAAAGTTTTGATGTTCAGTGCCGCGCAAAAGATATACTCCAGACGAATTAGGAGATTTGCCTCTGATTTCCCTTTGTGCTTCATGTATGGGCCCAGAGCGTTGAGCAGTCGGCCAGAGAGTTTAGTCGCAGTTCGCGGCAGGAATTGTTCCTGGAAATGCTTGTCTTCGTCGATGACCCACTGATGTGCAGCAAGGTCGACATTTCGAAGCGCTAGTTCGCCGCCTGTACTACGTTAATCAAAAAATTTCACTTCATGTGTTGGGTTCGAAGAGCTCACAAATTGTGCCTAAATGTCGTCTATATCCTTCTAGGAGTGGAGAGCTCATCATGGCGGTGCATTGAATTTTCCCATTGAAAACCCATTCGCAAACTGCAGCTCCAGTCAAAGACTGGATCACTAGACCGATAGGATAACAATGCAAATCGCCAGAGATGTTGCATTTGAGCTCGTTCAGATCCTGAGATTCGAGGCATACGGATGTCTCTCCCTGGTGCTGGAAGCAATTCATGATAGAAAGAGATCTGAATTCCCTCGTCATTTTCTTATGGTTGAATTGAATTTGAGCTTGGTTTAAAGGCACCTCTTTACCTCTTCCCAAAGTGAGAAACGGTTGGAGAAATTTTTGGTTGCTCAACTGGCGCTGGAGGATGTTGATTTTCTCGTCCTGGATCTCAATCGTGTCTGCCATTGTTTGAAAAGAATCGGCACTTCCAGGTGCAAGTAAACTGTGTCTGAGACGTTCGTTTCGGTCGATCTTTTCGCGTCTCTCCTCCGATTCCGACCATTTTTTGCGGAAGTATAAATTGTCATTGAACAGGTCCCGTAAGGTCTCGTGAGTGCGATCTAGGATAGCCGCTTCGGGAATTTGCTGTATCGTATCCGGATCGTCATAGTCAATAGTTGGAGTGTCCTGGAGCCCCATGGCGTAGAAAGACGATTGTAGGTCACTTCGCAGACTGGGAGTGCCATTGAGACTGCAAGCCTTAGAGGTATTGCCCTCCCTACAAATGTCAGAGGCTTGAGAGCTCTTCATTCTTTCTTCGGTATCTGCAATGCTTGCGCATGGAGGTGTTGTCATCAGCCGAGAGAGGGATCTTTGTCTTGGAACAATTACAGTATCCCGGTCTAGGGGAGTCTGCTTCAAAGGGCTACGTTAGTCAACATATTCGAGTTGTTTCCAAATCTCGCACCTAATACGCACCTTGCTTGACAGAGATTCGTTTTCGCTAAGCTTTGACACCAGATCTTCCGGTCCCCCACGTCGCCTTCTCGGCATGGTTCTAGTCGGCGTGCGCTCACTAAAGGTGGTGCTCTCTCGTTTGGAACGGCTCGTCTCAATACCAAGATTTCGAGAACCGCTCCTGAGCTGCCGTGGTGTTGACACAACCATGCATACCTCCTTGCTCTTGATGTTCTTTAGTTCCTCCAGAATTTTAAGCTTTAGGCGAACATCAAGACTTTGCATGCGGCTACTCCCATGGCGATAGACATTATCGATGGTCTTCGGACGTTCGCTGCCATTCAACGACTGAAGTTTGTGGTGAATTTGTCTAACGGTACGCCGTTTCCGGAGGCGAGATTGTAGCTTCTGCAGAACCTCGTTCTTGCCAGCCCAGCCACTGTTTTGCCGGATGTTTTCAACGATGAAATCTAAGTTCGCTAATAGGTCTATGGTGTCGTCTAGGCTCCATTTGCTCTTGATACGCGACTTGTGTGGAGAGGCTGCTATGTGCCGCATGGCGAGATGACAAATTGACCCAAATATGAGGTTAAAAAATGTCTGTACAGCGTCGAGGGTCGTGAGGTGAGGTCTGAATGGTGGAATGTGATGTCTAGTTTTGCAGAACATGCAGTGTTAAGAAGAAGCTTCGGCGCAATTGGCACCCGCCGACACTCGTTTGTTCTTAAGGGGTGTGGGTGTGGGCGTGGGGGTGTCAGCGTTAGGTAGTCAGCCTGGCCGTTCCCCCTTCCTCGTTACACAAGGCAAAAGGAAGGCTAATACTTCGTCCTCGGGGCATCAGTTGTGCTAAGCCTTCTAGAGATTTCCTCGATTGCAAGGGAGCATTCTCCAATAAGATTTCTTGAATTTATGGATGATTACTTGTTTGACTTAAGTTCCTTGGAAATAATTGACCCGAGGACCAAGATAAGTACAGTAAAAGAATTTCAGATGGTGATCGCAGCATCTTGACTGGATCGCTAAGGTATACGCGCGCGGATACGTTTCAAGCTAGGTCCGGGGAAGAGACTTCTGCGTCCTGATGTGGCGCGGGCTGACTTGGACAAGGATGAATACGATGGATGGTACCTTCGTACGGAGGGTATACTAAAGTAGTAGGTAGCAGCTTGGTGCAGTGCAAAATGTTCATTCAGTTGGTCTTTGGCGAGGCTTGGTTGGGCCACCGGGGAGCTACACTGCTACAGTACCAAATGCTGCGCCAGACGACATGCAACATCCAGGATCTTTGCGGCCGCGGGCACGGAAAAGGCCCGCCCGCCCGCGCCTGCCCCCTTTGTCACAGGTGCATGGCGGTGCCGCCTAGGCCACTCGATCTACTCCGTACATCGAAGTAGAATCCTGTCTGGGACTCTGAGCCGGTCCCTGAATACGCTGGAACCCTTATTCCAAACCATCCCTTTCAAGTTTCAACCATCCTCTTGCATTATTGCAGCAGTATCCGCGGCGCAAAACAAATGGCACACCCTTCTCAGACCTCGTTTGCCAGATTTCAGAGGTTCGACCCAGGTCCAATTCCGCACCTTCCTTCCGACGAAGACGTCGAAATGGCGGAGGCTGAACAAGCACCAGCGGAATCATCCAACCACTTGGTTGTTGCATTCGATTTTGGCACAACATTCTCCTCCGTCGCATATGCTCTAGTTAGTGACAAGACGCCAAGAGATACTGTTGACATAATGGATGTGAGATGCATCGCCAGATATCCAGATGATCGCCGACAGCCTGGAGTCACATTTGGGTGGGAACCTAGGGAAGACGTCCCCACGGAACTATGGTATAGGCTTCCTCAGACGCCGAAACAGAAGCAATTAGCCCATCAAAGCATGCAAATCTTTGAGGAAGAATCCATGAACGAAGATCCTACCATGTCTGATGCAAGCAGCGAGTTTTTATGCTCGTTTCCTGATGATGCAGACAATCTGGAAAATGAAGAAGAAAATACCGAAGGAAACGGCGGGAGATCAGATCCCTTGTTCTGGGGCTTCGGAGTGCATAAACAGCTCAAGAATATAGACATTCCAAAGGACGGGACAAGACGAATTACTAGGTTCAAGTTAATGCTTGATGAGAAGAGTGAAGAAACAGAAGTTATTCGCGCGGAGTTATTACCAATACTTAAGAATCTGAAAAGATCGAAATTGATCAAGTACAACGCAGACGTTATTAATGATTACTTAGAGCAGCTTTTCAGACATACGAAAGACGAATTGCGAAGGCTCAATGTGTATAATGTCAATATACCCATCGAATTTGTCTTGTGCGTACCAGCGGTTTGGCCATCCAGGGCGTGTCGTGCAATGCAGGCAGCTATGAGTTCTGCTGCAAAAAGATCCGAGCTAGGTAGTTTGGTGAACGGCTGTCTTGACAATCTTTTCATTATCTCTGAGCCGGAAGCGGCAGCTGCGTGCGTCTTAGCGGAGGACAATAACGACATATACGTAGGTTACTTCTCAATATCATGCAAGACGGCAGAGTGCTGAACCCTAAATCCTGATAGGAAAATGAAACCATTGTCATATTGGATGCTGGGGGTGGAACTGTTGATGCGGTTACTTACAAAGTCACAAAGTCCTACCCTCTGAGATTGTCCGATCAGGTTGTTCCGCCTGGTAGTATGTATACCCGCTCCATTCAATCTAGGTGGATGTTCACAATGCTTAGGCAAGCTCTGTGGGGCAAGCTATATCAACGAAAGGTTTGAGAAGCTTTTGCTGAAACGACTAAAGCACGAAAAGTACCTTGCCAAAAACGGGAAAACTATCAAGAGCATCGCTGAAGGGAAAGTCATAGAGTTCGAAAACGGAGAAAAGAGATTGATCGACACGGCCGATGAGAATTTCGAAACTGAACCAATCTATATTGACGATCTGAGAGCTAACTCCCCGAAGCGGTTCTCTCAAAATCGACTAGGAATATCCAAGTAAGATCCTAGAAACCTGTACAGTATAGGATGATACTAATACATGCCCAGGCGCGAAATGATATGGGTTTTCCAAGAGTCTCTAGACAAGACAGCCGAGCTGCTCATAGCGCAACTCGAGATGGTAAAGGCAAAGGGGTCCGCTATCCAGGTAAGTTGAAATTTGCTGTGGGAACTTAAGTTGTTGTACATGTGGTCGTTCTATCCCTGCCACAAGTTGTCCGTACTAACATTCTTGGAAGAAAGTTATCCTCATCGGCGGCTTTGGGCAGTCCCCCTCTCTGCAAACACATTTACGCAACTTGCTTTTGACCGAGAAAAATTTTCTGGGCCAAGAAATCCGTCTCTTGATTCCTCGCACAGCGTGAGTTTGCTATATCTTAACTATGAACTTGGAGCAAATCTTATATTATACTAAAACCTGAACAGGTCAACTGCAGTAGCACGAGGCGCTGTTCTTCAAGCATTAAATAAAGACCACAGCGCATTACGAATCACTTCGTGTAGCTATGGCTTCCTGCGAATAGAACCATACGAGCCAAAGGAGTTTGCTGCACACAAAAATACCAGATGCATCATCGACAAAGCAGATGGTGAAAAGTACATTGACGGGACGATCAACTGGCTGATTCAAAAGGTTTGTAAACTTAGTCTCTATATTATTATTAGTGAATTATCCTGTTCTTGGCTAATACTCGTAATTTGTTCTTCAAGGACGATCCTCTACCGGCTGATAAAGAGTTCTCTACTATTGTGAAGCACACTTTCGCCCCGAAAAGAAGTGTATTCAGCTGCAAGGAGGTTCTCTATGTATCTGACTTGCAGCATGAGTCTCACTATAGAAAGACACACGCAATAAACAAAGGTAGATGGCGGGCACATGCTGTTAGGAATATCTGCTAATGCACTAAACAGGCGCAGAAATCGCTGGTTCGATCACTGCAGACATGACTTTCCTTAGGGACGAAGGTCTCATTCAACTAGAGCCACCGTCATGTTTCAGCACGTATTCTGGACCTAAGGCTCCATATCACTGGGAGGTAATATTCGAGCTAGTGATGATCATCGATGGCCGGAATTTGCGGTACGAGGCACGTTGGCCTCCATCCAACAGCCCGGAGGCAAGAGTACACAGCCAAAGAGTGCAGCAAAAGGGTCAGATCTGTATCGCAGCCGCATTTAAGCCGGGAACTGCATGAACCCTGAAGCACTTAGTCAGGTACCAGTCTTCTTTTCTACGTTTTTCATGTATTGGCCTGCTTTAGTCGACAAAAGGAATAGGAATGTTTATCGGTGAAAGCCCAAATTTTGACTCGATAGCCCGATAGACTTTTAAGGCTAGTTGAGAGCTCAGACCGGTCATACTAGCACCGGTTTAGGTATATAGTTAAACTTGAGAGTATAGTATAGAAAACTTCAAGAAAATAGTTTCTTTTTTCTCGAGGTATTTGCCTGAAACCTTTAGGTTTTAGGTTTTAGGATCACGAAGGAAAAATAGATGAGTGAAAAAAAAAAACCCCGGTCCCTTAATTATCATGTGATTTTCCGCTAGCGCCCGCCTCTCATGTGACTGCTAGGGGCGGTAATATGATTTCCCGTCGACTTCTAATTAGCTAGAGCTTTTTGCGCTCTATTTTGCGCTTATTTTACGCTGTGCAGTTATGCGAAGTGCAACAAAGCTTGGCGCTGGCCTAATCGGGAAGTCCCGTGACTGCTATGGAGGGGGGGGTCTAGGGGGGGAAACGCCCCTAGTCGTAAAGGCAAAGTACTCTATATAGGGTTTCAGGTTAGGTAGGTGCTTGCACCTCCTACATTTCTATAATTAAAGTCTATTATATCGTGTTGGGACAATTCTCATGTGACCTTATGCAGGCTGACTAAGCTGGAAGGCATATCCTTCCAGCTTCCGCAGCATAGCTAGAACCTCCTCTATATGCATTAATGAAACTACTAATAGGAATTATTATAATGTCTATAAGTATATACAAATAAGAGAATAGTAATTACCTTATAATACTAATACTAATTAGTAGTTACTTTCACAGAAAAGGACTATAGAGAAGCTAAGTATTAATATATAAAATATTACAGCTCACTTATAACTAGAAGAAGAAGTTAAGTAAGATAGAAGAATACTAGTAATAGGCTCTTTATAGATAAGAATATAAAGCTAAGAAGAGAAGAAGGGATAGAAAGTACTCTCTTCTTATACTACTCTAATTTATATAAGTAAAAGATAGAAATAGTATTAGTAATATAAGATCTATATAGAGCTATGTAAATAGCTATATACTAGTGTAAACACGTGTAAAGTATATATTTATACTGTATATCACATTCCTGTAATAATAAGAGAGTTAATTCTATATAAGAGAAGTATTAAAAACATAATATAGTCTAGAATAAGCTTAGCTTAGAAGACGCGCAAATATAGAACTAATTATAATTTAAGAATAAGAGAGATAAGAGAAATAAAAGAGATAAGAGTAAGAGTAATAAGAGAAATAAGAGAGATAAGAGTAAAAGTAATAAGAGAGATAAGAGAAATAAAAGTAAAAGAGATAAGAGTAATAAGAATAAAGAAGAGATTATTTAGAATCTTACTTCTATACCTTACCTTTTTCCTAATTTAGTAGAGCCTCCTTTAGATATTATAAGACTAGAAATTATAAGTATAATATAAGAGAGAGTATTTAAGAGTAGTAAGAATAACTTTAAGAAAGAAGAAGAAGAAGAGAATAAAGATAACTATAAAGACTTTACTCTAAGATAGAATATAGCTAATGCCTTAAAATTAGAGGCACTAAAATTAGAAGTTAAGGCCTTAGGTAATACTACTAAATAGTATAGATTATCTCCTCTAGACTTCTTAAGTAGTCTTAGAAGTAATAAATTTAGATATTACTCTCTCTCTTAGCTACTTATAAAAGATATTAAGGATTATACTTAGACTTCTATATAGTATAGAGAGCTTATAAGTAAAGTATTATATATAATACTATTGCTCTAACTATAAAGTATTTAGATACTATTTTGTAAAAGATATTAATATAAAATATTTCTAGTATTATATTTCTTATAAATATTATAATAGATTTATAAGGCTACTGCTTATTCTTATATTATAATTAGCTATTACTTTATTATAGCCTTTATTATAATACGATGCGGCCGCTAGTCTAACGGCCCCACATTTGGCTTATGTCCGACAAAACAGTTAACAGAATAGTTTTCGGAGTAGTGTTAAGACAGCCCTAGCTCTAGCTCCCGTTCTAGAGCCCTCTTATGGATTATTAATTCATTATATTATGCGTCCAGAACTTACTTTACGGGTAAAGCTCCAATCTGGGAGAGGCTGCTGTCAGGCGAAATTCGTAGTTGACTTGGCGATTACAACTTGTTTAGGGAACTATCGAGGGACACGAGGTGCTTGTTGTCAAAGATCATCAATATCTCAAGGGTGCACATAAAGGTGAGGATTATGGATTGCGTTTTCGAGCACAGTCATAACTATCCTGCAGGAGGTCGATTGAAGACACGTCTGCGTCGTTAAAACGAGTATGAATCAACTCTTGGATGTGAGTCTAGCACCAATAATCCCTTTCTCCAGGCAGCATACCGTTACCCTCTCCTCCCGTCTTCCCGATCACAATCCTACCTATTCCCCGCTTAAGGAACTGTCCATCTGTCGCATCGCCAACGATGCCACCTCCATCACGATCCCACACTTTCTTCCCCCTCAAGAGTGTAAACCTCGGCCAATTCTTGACATGCATACCCTCGAACGGTGTATAGTCAACCCCGTGATGCAGATTCTTCTGCTCAATCGTGACTCCCTCCTTCAGATCTTCCTCGCCATACCAGATTACCAAATCTGCATCATACCCCGGTGCGATATTGCCCTTCGTGCCTTCCAAGCCATACAATTTCGCGGGATCCGAGCTCGTCAACTGCACGAATCGCTGCAGACTCAATCTAGAGTCTTTTTCTCTGCCCGCGTAACTGAACAGGAGAGGGAGTCTCGTCTCAACACCCGGAACACCGTTGGGGATATCCCGGTATCTCATGATGCCGTCTTTCAAGCCCAGCTTCTTGCCTCCGGCATGGTCGTACGTGGACGGCGCATGGTCAGAGCTGAACGTAGTGAACGTCCCGTTGGCGATGCCGCGCCACATGGCGTCGAGATCTTTCGGATCGTGTCGCAGCGGAGGACTGCACACACATTTTGCGCCCGCGAAAGAATCTTGTGGGTTTCCCTTCAGGCGCTCGGAGAGCAGGAAGAGATACTGCGGGCAGGTCTCTGCATGGATGGGCAGCATGCGCGTCTGCGCTTTGCGCACATGCTTCATGGCGATCTCGGAGCTCATGTGCACAATCAGGATAGGGGTGTCGGTGAGCTCTGCTAGACTGATGATGCGATACGTAGCTTCGTTCTCGGCGATTTGCGGCCGGGAGACGGCGTGGAAGAAGGGGTCGGTGTGGCCGGCTGCTTCGAGACGGTCGGTGATGAGGGAGATGATGTCGCTGTTCTCGGCGTGTACCATGGTTGTGAACCCCAGGGCACGGGCGGACATGAGGACGTTGAGGAGTTGCGAGTCGCCGAGTTTCATGGGCTCGTAAGTCATGTATAGCTTGACGCTTGTGATGCCTCGCTTGATGAGGAGGGGCATCTCGGTGCTCATGATTTCAGGCGTGGGGTTCGTGAGGATGAGATGGATGCCATAATCACAGTAGGTTTGGTCTTTGGCGCGGAGGAGATAGTCGTCTAAGCAGGGGATTACGCTGGTTTCCGTCTTGACCTGAGAGGCAAAAGCCAGGACGGTGGTTGTTCCACCAGCAATAGCACTGCGGCTGCCGGTGGTGAAGTTGTCTCCAGTTGGGCTGTTGTTTTGGGCAAAGTGGACATGAGAGTCTACACCACCAGGTGTGATGAACCCTCCCTTTGCATCAATGACTTGAGTGTCTGCATCTCGTGGAAGAGAAGTGCCAAGACAGGAAATCTTGCCATCTTTGATGCCGATTTCTATCCCTTGGGGAAGAACTTCGCTTGATGTGACCTGGGAACTTTTAGCAATTGCCTATATAAACAATCGTACATTTTTGATTCTAAAGATCATTCGGAGACTTGAAAACCCCAAAACGGGCGGGCATTCGACCTACTGCCAGTGTGTTACTACCACTTGCAATACATGACTAAATCAAAATAAAGCTCAATTCACAGCTTGAATCAAAGCCACTCCTTCCTCATGCATGCTTCCAGAGTGCTAACAAGTCCAAAAACAAATGCCAAAAAGAAAAATAAACAAAAACATACAACAGCAGGTATTCGCTGGTGGTCACCCACCCAACTACTAATCTGCCGATCTGAGGCTTGTGTATGGCAGAGCGGACGGGATGCCCAATTCTCCTCAGTCTATGGTCGTATGTGACAGTATTATGTTTATTTTAATATATATACCACCACTTTGAATCTTTAGAAATAACCAAGCGAGGCCGATTTCGTGGCCGCCCCTTTTTCCCAAGCGACTTTCTCATGCGGCCTTGACGCAGGGCAGAGCTTTGGGAGAGGAGAGGATATTTTTGGAATGAGGAAGGTACTTTAGGTATGCAGGAGAATAAAATAAAGTGGCAATAGCAAGCTTGGATGAAGAGGGGAAGCAACGTACAATAATCCCATTCTCAATGACCAAATCGAACATTTTATCGTCCTTTTTTTCTGTTTTTCTTCACACTCATTTATTCCGTAGCATCGCAACTCCTTCTCTTAACAACCCTTCCAAAAGCACCCCCCATTCCTGAAATCAATCCCTACCTTGACTTGAAATCCCATCGTCACTCCACTTCGTCTTCTTTGCGTAATCAACCCACCCGCCCACGACGGTCTCTTTGTTAGCGTTGTCTAGATTCCCACGCGTTCTTGTTCTGGTTCTGGCTCTGGGTTTGATTTGACCGATAGGCTGTTGGCCGACGGGCAAGCAGGGGTACGTGGCGGGTAGATGGAAAGGTGGAGGAGGTGGAGGTGGAAAGTGGAAAGGGGCTAGGAAATATGCAGGGCGATAAGATAGGGGCCGGCTAAGGTGAAGCTAGAAGAGGGGTGATAATAAAGGACAAAAGACAAGCACCAAAGGGCAAGCAGGTAAGCAGGTAATAGTGGATTTACGAGACATTGATTGTTGTTCCCCGCGATAGAGACGGAAGAAGATACGGGGGAGATATAAGAGAATACCGATAGATGCCCGAGGAGTGCTGCGACGGGCGGGGAGAAGCTTGAAGGTGGGATGAAATGGGAGCTTTGAGTTGAAGCTTTGGAGATGTAAAAAATGACTTGAGAGCTGCTTTATTTTACGGTAGCATTTTCAAAATCACATCTCTAATTCCATTGCCAACTTCAAGTCCATCTCTTCCAATACCCCAATTCACAATGGCACGAACCTTAAAGATCGCAGCGGCTCAAATGGGTCCTGTCCACCTCACCTCAAAACGCCCAGAAACGCTCTCCCGAATGATCACCCTCCTGCAATCCGCCTCCTCCCTCGGCGCCCAACTCGTGCTCTTCCCCGAAACAGCATTCACGACCTTCTTCCCCCGCCACCTAATCGCCTCGCAAGAACAACTAGACACCTATTTCGAACACAACGACCATCTCCCCAGCGCTCCCAACACCAAACCCCTGTTCGACGAGGCGAAGAAACTGGGCATCGATATCTCGGTTGGCTTTGCTGAGCGCGCGGAAGATGGAAGGGGGTATAATACTAGTGTGTATTTTTCGGCGAGGAAGGGCGAGGTGATTGCAAAGTATAGGAAGGTGCATTTGCCGGGGACGAAAGAACCGTTTGAGAACCCGGACGCCGTGAACCAGCTGGAGAAGCGGTATTTCGAGCCTGGTAACTTGGGGTTCAAAGCATTCCGGACCCCGGATTTGGTTGAGGGGGTTGCGAAGAAGGGCAGCGGAGAGGAGGAGGCAGCGCCAGGGAAGGGCGATCCGGTGATGGGCATGATGATTTGCAATGATAGGCGCTGGGTTGAGGGATGGAGGATCTATGGCATGCAGGGCGTGGAGGTTGTGCTGTGCGGGTATAACACAGCGGGATTCGCGCCGGATCTGTGGGGGACGAGGAAGGTGATGACGCCGGAGGAGGCGGAGAAGGACGCCGTGTTCCATCATAAGCTGGTCATGCAGGGCAACTCGTATATGAATTCTTGTTTCTCGGTCAGTGCGGCGAAAGCTGGGCTGGAAGACGGCAAGTATGATTTGATTGGTGGCAGTTGTATTACTTCGCCAGAGGGATATGTGTTGGCGGAGGCGAAGGGGAAGGGTGACGAGATTGTTTTTGCAGAGGTGGATTTGGAGGATTGCAGGCAAGGCAAGGAGAAGACTTTTGATTTTGATAGGCATAGGAGGATTGATCAGTATGGACCGATCACGCAGCAGACTGGTGTTGTGGAGCCTGAGTTGCTTGGATAGAGGCAAGGAAAGGAAGAAGATTTCTTGTAGATACTTCGTAGACCAATTTAGAGCTGAATTTGAAATCTGCCCTTTTTTTGAATCGTGAAAGATCTGAATTGGAAAGAGTTGAATAGTGAAATTAAGGAAATACGCCAAAACAAGAAAGAATGAGACTTAACACTTTTGAGGTTGAATTATTGCACTTTTATTTACAGCCAGTCTTGACCTCTCGCTTTTCTCCCTTCTTGAGCACTCCTGTAGATACCCCCCTTTGCAGTAACATGTCCCTCCCTTACTAACCCTATCAAGAGCTGCACCCCAACTCCAACGCCGTCGATAACTTGCGCTATTGCATCTTTCGCACCAACAGCCTCCTCACACTTGACCTTCATATCAGTCATTCCTGCACATCCTAGAGCAATGCAATCCGCTCCTTTTTCATGCACAAGCCTTTTCGCAGCTTCTCCGACTAATCCCAAGACTTTATCCCTGGGTAATCTCTCCAATTCCAGAACTCCCAAGTTCGTTGCCTCACAACCAACAGAGAAGCCTTCCAAGCCGTAATACCTGATAGCATCTTCGTGCATGATCCTGCTCCTCCCACCAGTTGCAACAACACCCAGTCGCCCACCAAGCATTCGAGCTGCGTAGAGGGAAGCTTCCATGATGCCGATCACGGGACCCGAAAGCTCTTCCCGAAGTGCGTTGATGAGAGGATGGGCACTGAAGCACGCGACCAGGAAGGCATCATAGTTGGAGGCAATGGGTACTACGCCACGTATAGCTGCAGCTGCTGATAGAACTCCATCTAGATGGCCTTCTATAGCCGACGGAGTTGGATGTGGAGATGTGAAGCCGGTAATGGTGCAGTGAGGTGGTAGAGTGGTTTCGAGTGACCGTAAGCATGCCTCTGTCATGGAGGATGTTCCATTGGGGTTTATGAGGAGGATGTTGATGACCTTGGTGGAAGTTCCCGTAACTGACGGGAGTGAAAGTTGTTCAGACATGATGATTTGAGGAAGTTGAAGCGAATAGGGGGAATAAGTGGTAGGGGGCCAAGACCTAGAAACGACAGGAGCCAAATTAACCAATTGACTCGATCACAAGGAGATAAGTAGGGGGAATCAGACGCCACTTTAAGAGGTGCTATAGAACTAATTGTACAAAGCCCTCTCGTCTGTTTGCTGTGGCCAGACGTGGGCCAGACTTACTGCTATATTGGATGGCACATATATTCGGGAATTACTTGCAACAAGATAGATAACACGGGCAAGCTTTGGCCGGTGGGCATAAATATGGCTTTTTCCAGAGCAGCGTCCGTGATGTGATGTTTCAACGGCTGCGCCCCGCATTTGGCGTGATGTGATGGGCGACTTGAACATTTCGAATAATATCAATGGACCACCGCGAGCTCTTGAGCATTAGTAGTATCCACGCCTGCCCGCCCGCCAGCCAGCCAGCCCGGAATCGTTACACGCATTGTCCTCCTGCCTTACCTGACCTGAAGTGAAAGGTTTGGAGAGAAAGGAGGAGTGAAAGTTAAAGCGAAAGTGAAAGTGGAACCGGACCGGTCCTATCCCTATCCTGCACGCGAACGATAACGATAAGGCATGCTTGCTTGCTTTTTGAACCTCTAGAGAGCTATCCGATCGCCTTCACCATACTGGACTGGAACTGGAGTGGATTGGACTATACTGGAATATACCGTACCGTATCGTCCGTGTCCGAGATTCCGCTCCCTCTCCCTCTCAGATGGATCCAAATCATTCCCAATCCCAATCGCAGTCCCAATCGCAATCCCAATCGCAATCCCAAGCGCAGTCCCATCCTCAATCCCAATCCCATTCCCATTCCCATTCCCACTCTCACAGCTTCGCGCAGCCCTCACTCTCGCCCACCGAATTTTTCAATGGCTTGGAGCTGACCACGCCGACGGCGATCCAGCCCGGCCCACGCTCCTACAAGTCCCGTAAATATCGCCCGTGTGACTTCTGTCGCGCTCGCCAGGTCGCCTGCAAGATTGATATCACCCCGCCGTGTTCTTTGTGCGCCTCTCATGGCCGCCAATGTACTTTTGTCGAGCGGCCAAAGAAGAAGAGGAGGCCTAACGCCTCCAATGGCGAGCCGAGTGGATCCGGGAGTTCAGGTGCGTCCCATGTTCATTTTTCGTGCAGAAGCAGGAGAGGAGAGAAGAGAAGGAGGTCCGAGGAGAGTGGAAGAAATGATGGGATGGGATGGAATGGGGCGGGGTCAGGAATGGGCCCAAGAATCTTCTTGCATTTGTAGATCGTCTTACTGACGCCTTGTTTCTCTTCTCAAGCAGCTCCTATCCAGCACTTTGATGTCGCTACGGGCCAATTGGGCCCGGGATTCATGGCTCAATACAACCACGAGAACTCCTTCAGCGGTCTGAATGGCAGCGACAATCTCGATGCCAACGGCTCTCCCACCGACCTGCACCAGCTGGTCTCGACCCAAGATGATTCTCCTATATACAATATGGACCCGTACCTGCAAATAATGTCGGACGGTGTGAGGATACGGCCGTTGGACTCCCAGTCAATGGGGTCCGCAAGGCTCATTGGAGAAACGGGAGAGTCAAATCCGTACCTGCTACGGCACTACCCCTACAACGAGAGCGATGAATGTACCATATCGAAGTTG
Organism: Lachnellula cervina; assembly: GCA_007825325.1. Taxonomy (NCBI): domain Eukaryota; kingdom Fungi; phylum Ascomycota; class Leotiomycetes; order Helotiales; family Lachnaceae; genus Lachnellula; species Lachnellula cervina. Next base: position 13,707 of record QGMG01000327.1, on the reverse strand, counting down.
ACATACCGACGAATAAAGAGTACATCAAACCAAAACATATTACCAGGCGAGAAGGGCGAGCCCCCAGTGGTGTTCATGCTGGCAAACGACAGTCTGGCACAGAAAGGAGAGCCTCGAGTCGAAGATGATGTTCTTGCAAAGGCGCGGTCAGATATCACAGGCATGTTCACTGAACAGGAAGCCTTGAGATTGATCGGCCTCTTTTTTCGATTTGTATACCCATATTTTCCCATTCTTTGTAAAAGCGAGCTTTACCCCAACGGGTCTTTGTCCCCTGCGGTCTTACATATATTACCGATCTCCTTATTGTCCGCCATGTATGCTACGGCCTTACCATTTATGTTGTATGATGATCTTCTAGCTACGACTATTGTCCATGCACCACCCCCTTCTCACCAGCTGTTTCGGTACTCTTGGACTGCGGTCACTCAAGAACTACACACCCCACGGCTTGCAACTCTACAAGCATGTCTTTTGTTGCTTCAACGAGCTCCTACCAATCGTTACACGACCGACACTCCTTGGAAAACCAGTCTTGTAGGATGGACTGTCAGTCTAGCTCAGACGCTTGGCCTCACTCGAGAGTGTAGTGATTGGTCCAGTCTACCTGCCTGGGAAATCACTCTCCGGAAACGGCTATGGTATGGTGTCTTCATCATGGACAAATGGGCATCACTCGGAGCCGGGATGCCTAGTCACATACGAACAGATGACTACGACGTCCTCCCTCTGTCCGACGCAGACCTTGAGCCGCCATCACTGGACCCAAACTCAAACAATGCCCCCGGCTTTCTCGAGCCAGAAGCAGAAAATAACCACTTTCGCCTTCTGACCGAACTGACCCTGATATTAAGCGATATCATGGACTCATACTACACTCTCCGGGCTACGCAACGGACCTCGAAGGATTTTACTCTTTCACTAGACCTCGCCCGCCCACTACGTTCTCAATTGAAGGCATGGAATGATTCCTTGCCTCCCGCTCTGGCTCTTCGACAACCAGAGCGAGTGGACTCAAGAGGCATGGCTCGTCTCAGTGGAAACCCTTCACTCTCACTAGCCTATATCGTAGCCACGATGACTCTCTTCCGTGCTCTACTTCGACCACTTGAAAACCTGACCAACGTGGAAGAAGAAGACCATCGAATTGTAGGAAGTCAATTAGCTGTACGAGCAGGTGCGAAAGAGTGCGCTAAAGAGGTAGTCGAGTTTGTAGAAAACCTAGGAAGAGGCGCTTTGGATGCATTTTGGCATTCTTGTGAGCACACCAAACCCTTCTCATACCCGCACGACTGCTAACAGCCACCAGGGTCACGAGCAAACTTCGCAATCGCCTCATCTTTCTTAATGCAACTCCTCGTAACATCCAACAACCAAGCCGAAACAAATGAGATCAACGACTTAGTAGCACGCTGGCGATGGGCCATGCGTATCGGGAGCGGGAGTACCGGGAATGGATTAATGAGTTTGGGATTGCTTCGGCTGGATGGACTCTTGCTGGAAAACGGGACAGTGCAGCAGCCTGCGGCCGGTTAAATCAAGTTAGCGAAAGCGACAAGGAGTTATTAGGCTAAGCCAAGTAGGTTTTTATGGGAATTCTGATCTGCGAGGTGTAGATCTATTACGAGATATGTATGCTCTTATGTAGCATGTGCGCAAATTACGTTTCTTGACTACTTACACTCTTTTAATCGCTTCTTATTGAGGGACCTGGAACGCTCGTCTTAGAGCTATTACTACTCCAGTACAGCCCATGGTATTACCGACTTCCCTTGCAATCTCAAGCATTCTATTCCGCTTGAAGCTCTAGGTCTAGTTTATAGGACTTTGTTTTCGAGTCTATTATCTCGGGTTTGCGACACCTGACCCTTCCAGCTTTGTTGCAGCTATCAAAAATAGCTATTCATGGTTGTACGCTGGATGATAATAGCCGCATTGCTATATTCGCTAGCTTGTATGAGTCCTAATCACAAGTGTGTGTCTCAGCCATGATCTTTGGGACATGTACGTGAGAGATGGTTGGGAGTTGTTTTTATTCGCACGTATACAAGGAAAATCCTTTATATTCTATAGCTTATGGTGCTAGAGTTGTTTTTGACGGACGGAGAGACTCAGATGGATGGATGGATGGATGGATGGGTTGGGTTTTGATATAAGTAAGATGTTTATTCATGTTCGTGCTGCTGGTCAGGAGTCGAGTTTTATTGGATTTTGTGTAATGTTAGGTGTTTCTTCTGGTTGTAACTATCTGTCCTAAAGTATCGTTGTTCTTTTGCAAAAGGGGGGCAGGGGGGACCTTTAATTATTTATCATTGATTAAGCTATTGTATTATATAACTCAAAGAAGACACTGCTAATTGTCGGGCGAAGCTGATAACTAGCAGCTTGCTCCTAATAATATATTTTATTTTTTAGGAGCACTAGTGTGTTTGCCTATCCTGTCCTGTCCAGTACTCTCCTCTTTCTTTCTTGTCATAATCCTTAATCTTCGAAAAGCTTTCTTTGACGGACTTGATTAAAGCTGATTTGAATGCTTAAAGACAAAACATAGCCTCAAGTTCATCCCCCGGAGGAAATCTTTTAAGTAATACAAGTTTAATAAATGAAAGCTTCCTAATACTAATAATCTATTTATCAGAATAGGTAAGATTGGGAATTTAATCTAAGTCTTCCAGTCTTGCATTCTAATTATAGATTCTGTTCAGAATCATAGTAAGTATGCCTGAAACCTTTAGGTTTTAGGTTTTAGGATCACGAAGGAAAAATGGATGGGTGAAAAAAAAAACCCCCGGTTCCTTAATTATCACGTGTTTTCTTGGCTTCTAATTGGCTAGACTGCTGTTTTGCGCCACCTTTTCATGTGACTGCTCGGGGCGGCAATATAATTTCCCGCCGACTTCTAATTGGCTAGACTGTTTTTACGCTCTGTTTTGCGCTTTGCAGTTATGCGAAATGCAACAAAGCTTGGCGCTGGCCTAATCGGGAAGTCTCGTGACTAGGAACAGGTACAGGTGGGGGGAGGGGGTCTGGGGGGGGAACGCCCCCAGTCGTAAAGTACTCCGTATCCGTATAGGGTTTCAGGTTAGGTAGGTGCTTGCACCTCCTACGTATACTATTCCAACCTCACTATCGCCTACTTTGCCATCTAGTAGTTTACTGTCACGGGATAGAAAGATCACGTGCGTAGATCACGAGATCCACCCCCCCTCCCCCTGAATCTACACGTCGAGGGTTGGGGACTTCTTATTCGAGCTAGTAATATGAGCATCGCTTGAGTGACAAAAATATCTTGCTGTAGCGATGGCTTAGATTTAAAAGGCCCCGTAAGATTCCGGTGTGTTGTATCGATCGCAGGTTATCACAGACTTTGCTGAAGCTGCTTCAAAAAATCCAAATCGTGCTAATGAACTTCTGTCGCTCTCATAATACCTAACTTTAGATCCTGTGTGATGGGCTGCTTTGGATAACACAGGCGATTGTCAGGTCGTATTTGAAACAATTAAGAACTACGCAAGAATCGAACTGTCATGTATAGGAAAGCTATTTATCTGGGCCGTAGACCCTCTGTTAACAGGACAACAGGCCGTCGGCCGGTGAGCCACCTTAAGTGCCAACCGTTTTTATCCTGGCAGATCATACATATCGCTATATAATGTCAAAGATCCGTCGTTCTGCTGTTTCAAAACACAAGCCCCAGAACACATTTGCAACTGATTCCCTTGGATACCCCAACATGATACCTACCCTCGAGAACGTGTTCGTCTCTCCTTCGACTGCCCTGAGAACAATGCCTTCTATATCAAATGATATCGTGGATCTCAATACCGGCAATAAAAAAAGCGGCTGATATGATTCCACATCGGAATGTCTACGAGATGTGGATGGCGTAGGTTCGGACCTATAAAAAACGTCCACATTCAAATTCTCGAGACGGATACTGGGTTCTTGGAAGTTGAAGTCGTTGGCGCAAAAACGCAAGGCAAATTTCCCATATTCGCTGTCAAGCATCATTGTGGGCCAAACGGGGATTGCTAGTCCACGTACAGTCACTGATCCAGACTTAAATGGTCCAAACGGATTTAAACTTGCCAAGTCATAGCTGACTTCCAATATTTCGACATCTTCCGCGAACTCATTTTCACTTCTTGAGGGGTACTCGACATGACAGGTCACCGCGGCCCAAGTCCTAAATACAAAAGATGCGAGATCAGTCTAAGTTTATAGCCTTTGGAAGACTCGGCACAACCTTGTGAAGAGTCAGGGGCGAACTGCATCATCTCGAGGTACGTACCAGGAAGGAGCATAATACTTCTCGTGGCGACGGCTATCCAAAAAATCATCATACTTTGGCACCGTCCATAAAAGTTCCCGAACAAGGCTGTTTCTCCAAAGACCGCAAACATATTCGTCTTCCGAATCAAATCTCATCAAACCTGCCAAGCCAGATATTGCAGGAAGTCTATCGGAGCCCTTGCTCAATGTTCGAGACGTGAACTCTTTCACTAAATCACACCACTGAAGGGACCGACCAATGATACTAGGCCTGGTGCCCCGCTGAATGGACCGACCAATGTTACTAGGCCTGGTGCCCCACTGAAGAAGCCGCTCTTCGAGGTAATTGGTGGTCTCAACTACTACAGGAGTAGGAGAACATTCACAGCACTCCTGGGTAGTGCATTCCCAGGCTATCTCATCTGGGGTGTAGTGGATTTTGCGAGGTGCCAATAACCTTTCTTGAAGCGTCCAGCCACGACTGTTTAGTCTGCTCCAACTGTCACCTGGGTATGTGCTCACAGTGTGAGCAACTTCAATCCCTTTATACATAGCAATGCGGCCATAGACATGACACTCTTTACCGTCTTTGTTAACGCAGCGGATCGATTTGGCAACGTTTCGAGCAAGAGACCGGAATGGTAGCCCTCCCGCGAGACTACTGCATGGAACAGTACCTGCGTCGAGTGGTGCAGAACAGCCACTGTCGTGGTTTGGTACCCCATCTGCGAGAATTGTAACTGTCGAGTGGCGATACACGTTCGACATATTTGCGCCTTCCCTACTCCAATCCTCGTCATCATCTTGCACTATGCATAAGCTGTCAATCCAAAGATATGTTATTCCAAGCTGTCGCGTGATGTTTATAGCATCCTGGAAAGTTTTGGACAGATCGTGGAACGGAATCGCCCGCTGTCTGGCCACAAGGGTGTCCTTAGTCGTTACGCATATTGGGCCTTTACCCCTATAGATAATTAGCTTAATCGGGTTTAAAGCATCTGATAAAAGATAGTAGCTGAAGTAGCTCGAGGCTATACCTGCCTCTGGAAGTCACGTACCAACAGTGGCTGAGCGCGGTGTATCTAGCAAATTCGCCAGAAGATACATGAAGAAAAGGTTCGGTTTCGATGGAACCAATTTTAATAACTCGTGTAGGTAGTGGCGATGGATTGCAAGGGCAGTCATTGTGGTTGTCGATACAGTCCTGTAACCAATCATTCGCCAATAGCTTACAGTCAACTGCGGAGGCTTGTATCTACCACGATCTTGTTAGTAACACAGAATAGTACACCGTAAGTAAAGGTAATACCTACATCACCGGCGATCCCAATGCGTGGAGATATTATAGGTGAATCTATCATATTAAATATCATTAGCGACTCTAGTACTTGCTAGTCTGTTCTCCAAAGGAAAAGGCTACTCACCTGGGTGTCTGTAAAATTCTCTTTTGCTACCAGTATCGATGCTTGAATATGGAGAAGATAGACCTATGCAAAGTGGCACTGTATCTGGACCCCGGTAGTCCTGCCAGTGGAGATGAATGCAAAATTCAGAATATGGTTCCAGTTTCTCCTCCGCGGTCTCTATGATGAAATCGGCACACTTGTGTATTAACGAGCAGCACCAGCAACCAGGACTAGTACTGAGAAGGTCTTTCATAATAATTTCGTGCCTTATACATCCTATCATTAAATCCCGTCGAAAATCGAGCTCTAAGCAAGTCGCACAAGCTGTCGAGTTGTCTTGAACCGCATAATGCTCGGTTAGGTTTGATCCAGTGTCCAGGCTAAGCAGGCTTGCGTGATGATCTTGATGGCGGCGTTGTGTAGAGTCTCCCATGAACTTTAAAAGAACATCCACTAAACCTGGGGCTGTATCTCGTCTAGCATAAGCCTGTTCCATGATATCTTCTCTGATAGCCAAGTTCGACCCATGAGCTATTAGGATCTCCATTATCTCCGTGGCATAATGGTTCTCCATTGCAGCCTGCATGGTGGCATTAGTAACAGCCACGCTTTGGTAACTCAAGAGTTCTCTTATTATGCTTGGGCCACATTTCTCGTTTTTGACAGCCGCGATCAGAACCTTCTCCGTTATATCAATCTTTTTCTGATGTTGTAACAGAAGGGTAACCAAGTCATGTCCGAAATCGTCATTCTCCGCCGCAGTTACAAGTGTATTCTCAGTGATTCTGATATGCGGTCTCCGTTGGAGTAGAACTTCTATTGGTAACTTTTGGCTGACCTTCTGCCACTTTCCATTAGGTTCCCATGGCCTGTCATTCTGTTTCACCTTCGCGGCGGCTATCATCACGTCTTCGGTATTGCCGAGCTCATCCTGATATTGCAATAAAAATTCCATCATCTTGTGACCCTCAGGGTTTCTTGCCACGGTCATGAATATCTCCTCATGGACGGAAATTGTGTTGTTATGTCGAACCAGCAAGGCCAATAGGCTTGAGTCACCATGTAAATCTTCGGCTGCCGCTTTGATAACCTTTGTACTGACTGGACGGTTTTCCATCTTCCCGAGGAGACCTTCTATTATCTTCAACCCATTTTCGCGGTCTTGCTGGCGGAGTTCCGGATCGTATGCACATTTTCTTTCGTCATCCCATTCTCTGTCGTCATCACATTCTCTTTCGTCGTCCCATTCTTCACTGTTCTCATTATCAATGTCTTTTTGGCTCTTATTCTCGTTGCCTTCTCCACTCTCATTCTCACTATCCTCTTCGCTTACATTCCCATTAACTTCTCCAATTTCGTGGATGTGTTTCTCTCTACTCGTGCCGTTGGCGTGTTTTATTTCATCGTCACTATCGAGTTCCGTGCCTACAACGTCGCCGTCTTGTTCTACACCATGCTCCCCATGGTCCAATCCATCTTCGCTCAAGTTTTGGTTCTCCTCTTCGTCACCACACAACACGTGCTCCACATGGTCTCTACTCATCCTCACTTACCTGTAAGATCGTTGCTTGGCGGAGATCAGCACGTTTCGCACTGCAACAGCCTATCGTCAGGTCAATATCTCATCCAGTATAATTTTGCAAAGCTCAAAAAAAAAGTATAGTAGACATACTTTATGCTCATCTGTGCTGCAAATGAAGAGTGATGAAACCAGAACGGGGAATGGTCCGAATCGACGAAGACAGTTTGTAAGGGCACGTAGGGCTGGTGTTCTACAATCTATATTCGAGCTGGAGGTACTATAGCCTGTAACAGACGTTAAGATGCAACAAACAAACAAATCGACGTCTAGATAAGAGAAGAATGGCCTTAAGAGGGGAAGACGTGCGAGGATTGGCGCCAAGCTGACTACGAGGAAGGTGGTGAAGGGCAATTACCAGAATAGGAGCTCTAAGCCCTGGTGCGACCACACTTCCCAAAGTCTTATGTGCGTCAAGTAATATCAGGCGCATACAAGGATTACTACAGATGTACAGGTCTGCCTAATCGTGCCACCATTTAGAACGAGACACGTAGCAAAACAAGACATGGATTCTAATGCTTGAGTGGCTAGATTCTAGTAGTAGCCTTGGCTTGTTAAAGTAATAAAATGGCATTCCATAAAGTACGCGGGCTATCACGTTTTGCTACGTGTCTCATTTTCAATAGTGACACTCCTATAGGGTAGGGGCACGATTCGCCTATAATCTTGGCGACAAACCGCTGATATCTGATGATGCAAATCTCACAGACTCACACCAATCAAACAAGTCGATAGTACTCCGTATGTAGAGCCACCGCAGAGAGTCTATAGGCATCCTGTCCGCTCTGACATACACCAGCCTTAGAGCCGCAATTCTTCACGAACATCCCCCCTTCCACGAGAAACAAAAGGGGATAGATACAGTAAGCTGACACGTAAATTAAAGGGGGGTTGGTACGGAGGTACAGTAAGCTAATACGTAGAACAAGACCAACACGCCAAGCAACTCGCTAACAAAACTCGCAGCCCGACTCGCCAGATGTGAGACTGAACGATAATAGAACGGTATAGCATATACACTCAGTCTGGTGTAGCACAAGAGCGAGGATATCACGTAGATGATAGCGGGTAGGTTTAAGATTGTGCAAGCTAGTACCTGAACAAATTGTTGACTATAGAGCTTTATATTATTATCAGCTATCTTAACATCTCAAAACTCTACCTCAATTAGTGTTTTTTATAGTTGGTTCGGAAACTGAGCCACTATAGTTAATTAGCTTAACTTGAACTATAGTTCTAACTTTTTCTAGCAACTGTAAATTAACTATTTATATTTCCATGATAACGGGGAGGAGGGACAGTAGGCAAACACTTTCACCCCAAATTGTGTTGCATAATTGCTCTTATTCTCATTATTCTGCCTAGCTGTTAGCAAGTGGTAATTGGGACACAGTTGTACTTAGTCTTTCTATAAACTCTTTTCTTCTCTTTTCGTGTTTCAGCTCTAATGGCTCATCGCCAAGTTAGTTTCAGCTTGCATAGAGCTGCGAACGGCGGCGGCGATAGTGCCAGCTAACACCAGATTTCCTGAGATAAAAGTTCATAGGCAGACCGAGTATCTTAATCAGCGCTGCAGGCCAGACAGGGAAGTTGTATAGTTAAAAACATACCATCGGGGGCGTACTGGAACTGATACGATCTTAACAAGTTCAGAAGCGCTAAGTCACTCCAGACCAGTTCGGTTACACACATATAATCGGATATAATCAAGCTCTGATTCTCAAGATAAGCAGAGTTTTCGACAATTTTAAATACGAAATCGTGAAATACGCTACATAACTGCTTCCCCGTACTCGGTAACAATCCTATTAAAAGCTCTTTTAACAATCATGACCAAACTCAGCCACCGCAACATCTTTAAGGCTTTGAACGCCGCAGTGGAATGTTACAGGTGCAACATCCCACAAGGCATTGTACCTTTAGAATTTTCTGGACTTCGGATGCCTGTGTTAGGGGCGAATCCCGCATGGCTTACAGTAATAAATAACTACAGCCGCTCTTTTTAACTTCCACCGTTTAGGCATCCTTTGAACTTTATTATCAGCAACAGTCTTTCAACTGCCAAAATGCATCCTCTTTCGCGACCTTGGGGACTCCTTTTACTGTCTCTATTACCCCAACTTGCATTCTCAGACGGTCCTGCACAATGTTTCTCCTTCAACGGTTCAATGCCGGCAGCGGCGGCAGCCCATGAGCCTTGCATTCCCGCAAGCGATCGAAATATAACGACACATTCTGCGTGCTGTGCTATAGGACAAGGCGATATCTGTACAAACCAAGGGTTATGTTTCGCACAACGTTCAACCTCAACCAATTCTCAAACAGTTTTATTCCAAGGCGGCTGTACCGATCAGACACTCGAAGATGAAAATGCTTGCAATTCCCCTTGTGACTATGCTACAAATGGTGAGTTTATAATAAAATCATTCGCACCGTAATTGCCTCTGCGTGAAGCAATATCAGTTTGTTGGTTGTTAACGTGCAGAAATTAGGAACCCGGTACTTTGTTATGACACCCTGCCCTAACGGCAATTACTGCTGCGGTTTACCAGGTAAAAAGGGTATTGATAATTCTGCCTGCTGTGCTGGCCGTACGTTCCAGCTGAGTATGGAGCTCAATCTCACCCGGTTCAGTCTGCAAGCTACTTCAACATCTTCAACAACGCAAACCACATCTCTTGAGGCTTCTTGTCCCAAAAACAAGACTATTACAGTAGGCGCTTCGGTTGGTGCCGTTTTGGGTTCTATGCTCCTTGCTGCACTAGCTGCTATATTCTTCCTAAGGCGAAAGTTAGGAGAAGCGAAGCAGAAGTATCAGGAAAATAGTTGGAACGCTATTGCGGGAAGTACTGCTCCGGATCCTGTACAGCAAGGACCAGTACATGAGGCAAATGGACAGAAGTATCAGCAACACGAATTGCCAGTGCAGGAGGAGAATGGACAGAAGTATCAGAAACACGAATTACCTGCTATGTCAACTCCTGCAATACAACAGTAGCACTGCAGCTGATATTACGAATTCGATCGAAGGTACGAAGTACCATTCTGGAGTAGTTGCTTTTAGTTGTTGGTATGTTAAGAAGGCATCAAGGCGCTGGAATTTCAAAGTTCATTTTGCCGTCCAACTCTAATATAATCTTTTTAAGGTCATTTGTCTGAGTTTTATGCTTCTGGGAATCCTGGCGCTTTCCACCGCTATATTCAAAAGTCGGTCCAAAATCCCAATCGAATTGCTGTCAAGCTTCGCTAAATCTACCCGTGAATTATGTATGTCAGGATTGGAATAGGAATGTTGAGCTAATTAATAGCCTAAGTCGTTCAAATCAGACCACATGTTATGGGGCTTGTCGCTTTGAAGTTGATTCGTAACTAGGACAAAGCACAAAACACTATGGCCCGTAGAGAGTTGGCACACTTCCTGTCTCGCTAATTCTTAGCGCCGTTGGCGAAGCCCCTGAAACCCCTCCCCACATTATGCGTTCGTCCCAACACACTCGGGTAACTGCCAAGGTGTGTCAGGAACCGGATGAAAGCGGCTCTCCGAGTAAAATTTGGCTGAACCATAATGTCCAGTATCGTGACCTCGTCTCATCCAGACTTGCCAAGGTCACAGAGCGGCTCACGAGGCATTGACGTTGTATCATCGTCCTCGCAGATTTCTGAGCTGTAATAACAGTCAAGCATAAGTACACCTATAATGCCATCTAAAAGATACATCCCATTCAATCCCATCAACTTCGTCAATCTGTGCACTATTTACATTCTTTACATAGTTCTGTGAACTTATTCCATTCTCTTACATATTCAAACACAGCACCGCCAGCCGGTCTTTACATATAATATTCCTCTTCTAAATACATCACTTCACAACCAAGAACAAACCCCACACCCTCAATCAAAATGTACACCAAAACACTCCTCCTGGTCCTCCTCTCCACCATGACAGCTTCAGCCTCAACAGTCCCCGTTTTCGCCAGAGCAAAGAACACCACCACCACAGCAGCCGGAAACGCCACGGCCAGTGCTGCCGCAGGCGGTGCCGACTTCGGCACATGCACGCCGACCATGGATTTCCAGTTCGGACGCGCGGGACGCAAGGCTACGGAAGGCACATTCCTGCCTACCGACGCGGTTGTCGCGCAGGGTCAGCAGGACGCACTGAATCCCAATATCATCACAAACCGTATCTGCGATCAGCTTACGAATGTTTGTGCTGCGAATCAGGCGGCGAAGGATCTTTGTACTGCGGGCAAGGCAACTGTTACGGGGCTGGGGACGAAGGATGCTACGACTGCTACTGCGTTCAATAGTGCGCTTGGGTTTTAAGCTGGTATGGGTTGTGGTTTCCACGGTGGCAGTTGGAGTTGATGGATCGGTTTTGGTAGAAGGGAAATTGATTTGGTTAAATTTGAGAGGAACATCTCGTGATTTGCGAAAAGCTAGATAAGTGTTACATTATATTGACTCTGAATTCCGAGGGCAGCATTTATAGAGAAAAGGCGAACTGGTTGATGCAAGGGTTGTCTGATGCTTAAGAAGTGATGAAACATTTCCACAGTGAGACTTGAATTTATCTCTACATTTCAGAAATAGACATAAAGTAACATAACCCCTTCTGCTAAACTGACTAGTCATCCTGTTAACTTGTTATTCATTAGAGAATAAATCCCGTGCTTAAAAGTGTTTCTAATACCTAATATGGCACCTAGGTTTTTGGGGGTATCCTCCAAGGGGCTCGCTTAAGGCTTCACTCCCTAGAACTCCAGGGCCTCCAAGCCTTCCAAACCTGGACCACTAAGCACTTAAGGCACCAAGTTCTGACTTCGCTTTAAAGCTATAATAATTGTGGATGCGGTGTATATTTAGGATTATCACTCTTTATTTCTAAAATGGTCTTAAATTTTCAAGTTGAGTTGAAAGGTGCGAGGGAATGAAAGTCGAAAAGTTGACGCGTGCTTTTGACTTGAAGGTGAAATAATAACTTCAAAGTTATACAGACAAGGTCATTCAGTAAGCCACTGTGTTGAGCGTTGGAAGAAACACTACGTAAGAGTAGAAGTTCCTACTTAGCTAGGATAGTAAGATTCAAAAATGTGCTGTGCGTATTGCATCAAACCCTATATCCAAAGCCTCGATTACCCAAACTCAACCTCGACCTCGCCCCTTCGCCTTCTCAACAACCATTCTAGCCATCTCCGGCAGCGAGTCAGCCATGACATCCATCTCCCCAAAAATCTCCAAACACGGTTCCTTTTCCAAAACCGAACACCAAGCGCCCTTAAACCTATCACATTTCCCATCAGCGTTAATTCTCCCCTTCTCAAAAGAACAGCACTTACCCAGATTTCGTAGCCGCACTAACATCCCACATATGCGCAGCAGCGAACCAAAGCTCTCCATCCTCCCCTTCCTTCCTCAGCATTTCCAAAACAGGTCTATAGGACTCCTTGTCCGGTTTCCCAACACCATACATATCGCAACTCAATAGGTTGCCTACTAGCATCTCGATACCCGCATCTGCGAAATACTGGCCTACGGTTGCTACGTCGCCGGCTGTGTAGCCCCATACTGTGAAGCCGTTTGCGCAGAGGTGCGAGATGCATTCTGCGGCACCGGGACGCATTCGGAGGGCTGTGAAACTTTGAATTATGAAGTCTGTTGGGGGTTAGAGGTGGGGTTTAGAGAAGCGGGACGGGTTATGAGAGGGAGGAGTGTTGTGGGAGGTATTAGATGGGATTGGATAAGATGTGGATGGAATAGAGGAAATACCTTTATCTTCATCGCTAGCGAATTCTCGTGGTGTGGAAATACCGAACATCCAGAGGACGCGGTAGAAAAGCGGGGCGAAGGCTTTGTAGAATGGTGTGTAGCCTGTGGTGCTGGAGACGGATAGGTATGCGTATTCGCGTTCTGCAGTCTCGATCCTGATGTGGGAGGTGAGATATGGCATGGAGTGATGACTGATGAGATGTGTTTTTAGGGAAAATAAGGGAGACAAGAGTGTGATTGTGTTGCGATGGAGTCGACTTACCAGGCGTAGCCAAAGAGAAGGGGTTTAATGCCTTCAGCACGGAGCTATGAAGTGGTTACTGTTTATATTTTGGGAGTAATACGAGGAGATTTTATATGTAGATAAAGATAAAAATGTAAATAGATACCTTGGTACCAAGACGGTCTTCGAGAGCTTCGAAGAACCTGGAGAGTGCCGATTACGTCGAAGACGATGTGCTTTTTGGGGGCTGCCATTATGGAAATTTGAGTGTTTTAAATTGAGTTTAGAGTATTAAGAAATCTGATATTCTAGGGATCTTCTGAGGTAACTTTATATACGAAATAAACATAGATCTAGGGCATATAGTAGTGTATTAGGGTGGGCGAAAACGACACTCCGGCAACATCATCGCCCTGCGCCGCTATGCTCTGCGCTCTAGGATTTTAGATTAATTT
>QGMG01000326.1:0-34794 GCA_007825325.1 Lachnellula cervina | reverse complement strand
ATCTTTTTGGTGTGGAATCTGATCGCTGGGTACTTCGAGACGGTTGGATCGAAGTTGAGACGGATGTTGACGTAGGGAGTGTCGGATTTGATGTCCGCTTTCCGGGTACCGCTGCGCTGCTTGGTGTCAAGAGACCAAGCTTGAAGGTGGGGAAGTTCAAGGGGGTCTCAATAAGACTGCTCCGTCGTGGAGGGGCGGCCTCTGATAAACTACTTGATGGTATTGAGGTAGCTGGTGTTGATACTGGAACTGCAGCATGTGATGCCTGAGCAGTTTGTGGTGTGTGGGATGATGCCGGAGCCAGCATTTGGTTTCTTCGTGCTACGTCCGGATCTTTGGGTGTTAAAATGCCTCGTTGAAAGACGATTTGTCCTGGTGAACTACGTCGTGAAAGTGCTCGGGCAGGGGGCACTCTTTTGGGTGAGCGGGCGACAAGTGGTGAACTCGTTTCTGGAGCAGACGTTGGTGGTGTCGGCATAGGATTGTTCACCAATGCCGTAGATCCAATAGGTCGCAGGACACCCCTTTTGAAGACGATAGGTCCAGGGGAGGCTCTTCTCTGGCGAGAATCTACATGTTCGTCTTCCCTATGCGGAGTTGAGAGACGTCTCTTCCGTCTTTGCTGGGGACCCTTCCACACACCGGTTCCTCCTATTGTGATGTCTAACGGGGCAGAGGTGGGTAACTCAAGATGTACCTTGAGGATGTTGGGCAGACTGGCGTGATGTGAACCAATGTCAAACTCTGTAGGAACCTGGACGGGTGCGGTAGTCTTCAGGATCAAACGGGTAAGCCATTTGGCTTCTTGTGGTTCTAGTCGTGAATATATATTCTTGAGAGCGTCTATTGGGCAAAACGACTGTGAAAGTCGTTTCAAAATAGCTTGGACATCTGGGGACGAGCCTTTATTATAGGAGGCTATCTTGAGTAAAACTTGATCAATCTCTTCGACCGTCACAGCATGATTGTCAAGGATTGTGAAGGGCTAGACGTTTGTTAATTTATGTTTCGGAAAATACAAACGTGTGAACGAAAGGACATTACTCATCGGCTTGGTGAGATGACAACCGATCTTGAAGGTTGGGGGGGGGGAAACAATGGTTGAGACTGCCGGCACTCACTCGTTTTGTAGCTCCCATGACACGCTCAACACAGACAGCCAAATCACCTTTCCAAGGCTGAGTCCTCCATTTGCTGAGTTCGGCAAGCTGCAGCTTTGTGAGAGACAAAACTCTTGCAAGCAGGTATTCCAAGCCATCTGCGTCTAGTCCAAAATCTCTATCCGTCCACGCTTCGGGTCGCAACATGGTAGCAACAGCACGGCTATTAACTTCAAATTCGTTCAGCTTGTTCTTATGACTCTGGAACCAGCGAATTATCTCCTTCTGGGTGAACTCCTTCACAGGTCCTGGCAGGACAAGGGTGTCCCGTAGATAAGGAGACTCAAGCTTCTGCAGCAGGTCGCAGAGCCAAGCAAACTTGAACGGCATGGTGAGCGTCGATGCATGGCATGGCACGGCAAGGCACGGTGATAAGATAAATAGAAAGGATGCAAATGATACTTTTGAGATGCAGGATGTTAATATACCGGGCCGGGGTAGATACTGTAGGATACGGTAGAACTGTTGTTCACAGCTTACGCGACGTGATACTTTTGACGCCTGGTCTCGTGATGTGTTTCAAAGCTTTGATTGGCTCGATTGGCTGACCGTACCTACTCGAGTCAGCAATTTCCACATCAGCTGAAAACGGATTAGGCGCAGGGGGTTCCTCGTCACTTGCATTGTCCACGGCCAACTCCCCAAATCACCACCTCCACTACTCCCACCATCCACTTCAGAACAGGTCCAGGTCCAAGTCCAAACTGACTAGAGTGAATTCCTCTTCACTCACTTTCCATCTTTATGACTATCATGACCATATGATTCAAATATATATTACTTGTATTGGGGTGGATTTCTGGATATATTCATTTTCCTTTCTCTGCCGCGTCCAAGCTTTCCCCTTGTTTTGATCAACAAGGGCCGTACATATAAGATCAACAACGAATTTATGATATCACAAAGAACGTCCTTCTTCCCCTTATTGGATCACGAAGCCTCACAGTTCACTTACCAAACGATATGTACAATGGAAAGCCATAGAAGACGCTCATCTATCGACCCGGCCTCCGTGGAGTCCATCTTGACTCCAGGGGTTTCCGCCCAAGCTGCTGATCCTCCAAGTCCTCATATCGGGACCTCACCAAGCAGGACACATTTTGCTATGGACCCTCCTTCCCAGCCAGCCCCAAGGCATTCAAGGACCATGTCATATACACCCCTAAGGCCGAATCGGTTGTCCTTGAGCTTTCCCGTTGCTACGAACAGGAACAGTATTGAATCTGCGAGACCGACCCCTACCTCTTCGATTTCCACCTCTTTCCCTTCTACACCGTCCGAAACAATACCAACTCCCTCCCCAAGCGATCCGAGCGGGTTTCTGAACGCTTTGGCAAGCCAGGAGAGGAAAGTGCTGGAATTGAAGGAGGAGCTTGGGAAAGCAGAGGCAGACCTCAGCAAGCTCAAAAGACAATGGGCAGTTCATGAGGCCCACAAGAAGAAGGCGGAAATCAGACATCTGGAGCAACTGCAGCCGCTGCAAACGGCTGGACCTGGAGCGGAAGGCACCAAGTTCAACGAAGATGGGACGATAATGACACGGCAGAGTGCAGAATGGGACAGACGGAAAGCACTCTTGACCAACATCAACACCAAGGAATCAAGGAGCAGGGTGTTCTCAGGGGCCCATACGCGGACACTATCTCTATTATCTCCTGAACGATCGAATTGCCCTCGTCCTTTCCCGCCCGTACGAGAAGCTAGCAGCGAGAACCAGAGCCAGGCCAGCTTTCCCAGAAGCACCACAATGCCAGATACCAGCCAGGGCATCACCAGAGTCAGCACCCACCGAGCACGACCCCTATCCTACCAAGGCGGCTTGACACACGGCGCGAAACAAGTTGCGGAAGACATGAAGACAGGTCTTTGGACCTTCTTGGAAGATCTGCGGCAAGCAACGGTTGGAGATGAGATCGCGAACAGTGCTGCAAACCGTGGCTTAGAGCAAACCAGTAAAGGGCCCATCATCAGGAAGAGCAGCAAGAGCAGCTTGTTGGGTGCTGACGTGATCAGGGGTCAGAAGAGCTCGCCGAGGCACTCTCCCAGGGCGTCGTCGCCCCGGACGTGGGACTCGTTGACGGGGGGAGATTCTGCGCTTTTAGATGCAGCGGAGAGACTCTTGTCTGATAACCAGGCTGAGACTAAAGCGAGAAAGCCTTTGCCTAAGCCTGCAAAGAAGTCGAGGACGTTATCATTAGCTGCTCCGGCTTTGGATGATGACGATGACTGGTCGAATTGGGATTCTCCGGCCCCTAAATCACCGAGATGGAGTGGCAGTACAACTGTTTCAGAGGATCCAGCTACACCCTCGATTGAAAATATTGATGACCCAGTCCAGTACGATATTATTCCTCTCCAACTTACACCTGAACCTTTACTTACCCTTAAGACAGAATCATAGGCCAGTCAAATAACGGAGGATCAAGTACACCATCTAAACGGGAAGATCTTCAATGGCCAGCGTTAGACAAACTGACGCCAGGTAATTTGAAGAGAACCGTGTCTACGATCATGCAGGAGTGGGAGAAGAGTTTAACCCCGCCACCGGGCGAAGAGGGACATCGTAGGAAAGACTCGAAGCAGAAGACACAAGAGGAAGAGGACGAGGTGCTTCTAATGTCGAGATAAGTTTTCGACTGGGACACGCCGCCAGCTGCGTGGGGTTTTGCTTTGGGTAATGAACTATATGCATGTATTTGGACGATGTTAATGAAATATGAAAATATAATGTAGATATAGATTCTGTATAACCATTATATATATATACACATAAGTTACAATTATCTTGAGATGAAGTGTATAATTTGGCTCGCCGCTTTCACGATCAAAATTTAGTTGAGCTGAGGCTCTGTCTAGAGAGTTGCTTCATCATGTGGGGTAAAGAAAAATGCGAACAAGATACATCAAATTAACAATACTATGCTATCCCAACCTAGTTACCCAAATTCCCCTTTTATATCCAACGCCAATGCACATCTCTATAAGATACACGCACAACCGTCCCAGACCCTCACTACTGATATCCCGAATCGCCCCTATCCAACAGGGGCCTCTCCCCGCCATTCTCAACCCTTCCATTCCCACTCCCCTCAACCTCCCTCTCCCTATACAAAAAAAACTGCACGAAAATCCCCAGATCCAAAAACAGCGTCCCCAGGCTCCCAGCCAGCCACGACGCATTCACAGCAATATACCGCCCATACAGACTCGCCGCCTCGCCCCTCCTGCACTCCCCATGCTTGCCTTCACAGTGCGCCTCGTATGCGAAAATACTCAACACGTACGTCAGGTTGCCAATGCAAGCGAAGAGGAAGAACAGCATGCTGATCCCCTCTGTGGATTTGCGGCGGTAGTTCAGCAGGAGCTGGGGCGCGCGCGATCCGAGGTACAGCGCCGCGCACAGGTAGCCGAAGATCTGGCCCCAGAGCGAGAACTGCACTTCGGAGTCGTGCTTTTGGTCGCGTGATGCTGGGTGGTGGTTAGCGCTGCTGCGCTCCGAGAGCCACCAGCCGAAGATGCCGGCTATGCAGACCATGAGGATGGCGACGAGGTTGAAGAGCACGGCTTGCAGGCGTGTTGTTGGTTTGGCGTTTGCGGGGGCGGGGGATGAGGCGTCGAGGAGCGGGACGGCGGGGGAGAGGTGCGAGCCGGAGATGCTGGAGTGGTGTTCGGCGTGTGGGTGTAGGAGCCGGGAGGCCTCAGAGGGCTCGCCGACGTTGGTCACGATGGTGGGTTTGGGGAGCGGGTTGGGGTCGTCGTGCCAGGTGAAGCCGCGGTAGTAGAAGCATTGGCCGAGGAGGACGATGTCTGCTAGGAGGTAGTAGATTGCCAGGATGATCTGGGGAGTCGGTTAGTGTTTCCTTCATAAATGTCTGACGGATTTAGGAACAGGTGGATATACCATAGTAGGAAGCACTCCTTGCAGTATCGCTCCGAGGACATTAAAGACATCTCCAGCAGCCCACACAACGATAAATCGCACGCTCAAGCCATCAGCTGACCCGCGGCGGAAATTTTCAATGATCTGAGGAGAAAATACTACGATCCAGCAAGCAAGAGATATTGACCTATATACTCATATTAGCTATTATTCTTTTCAGGTTTGAGATGAAAGGTCTTGCGCTAGCGAGTAAGGGAGGAAAAGGCTGAATGGGCTTGCTTGAGGAAAGCATATGAACAAACCCGCAAATCCCACTGATAGCCTCGATATCCAAATTCAGCGTCTGAGATGGAGGGACCATTTTTTCTATTCCTATTCCGTGTTTTGTTGTCTGTTCCCCAAATTTTGACCCCGCAGAACTAAACAGCCGCCGTCGATCCGTAAATCAATGACGATTGTTTCGTTAAATCTGAGTACTCGGTCTTGGATTATCAAAGGTCTAGGTAGGTAAGTATGGTAGGACACTAATCTAGAATGGTAATAAATGGGTGTAAGAAAATGTTGAAGGAATGTAGGAGGTAGGTAAGGTGTAGATGGTTTGGATGTGAGATTTTCAGGGTTGTCGCAAGTCAAGTGATACAGAGAGTACAAAAGCGAAGGAGCGGCCGCTAGTTCGAAATTGATGACTCAGCTCGTCCCGAATCAAATAGGGGTAATTGTCCACTTGGGGAAAGAGTGTTACTGTATCGCAGATGTTAATTTTGGAGGGTGATTATTATTAGTGAGTTGAAATCTAAAGATAGGAAGTGCTTGTACTTTCCAAAGTTGGGTTTCTTTCACACCCCCAGTCAAGGGATTTAAGGGTTACCGGTAGTTCTCTATCCATTTACCTGCAGTTCGAACCTTGAATTTAAACTCGGGTTCTCACTTACTTAAAGTTTGAGAATGGATTTTAAACTATCTAGATTCTTAGTAGTTAACTGCTTAAACTGAAGTTTATATGTAGTATGTCTATTTTATTAGCTTATAGCCCCTGAACCCACCCCGCCCTCTGAGGTTTCAAAAAGCTTGGGTAATTCCCACTTGTAAGCACTTTCTCTCTCCTAAATATACGTATGTCCTAAACATACGATTCTATTACGATTCAAAATGTCTTAACACTTGCTCTCCGACGCTACAAGCGAACTTAGTGATCATTTCACTAATCAATTCAGGGGATCCATAGTCCCTTTTCACTTCCCCTTTTAGCCAGAGCATTGCGCCGCCGCCAGCTACTCGTCACTCTCAGCTCGACACCTATAAGTAGTGAACTACCAGTATAGAACTAGTAGTTAAACCAATGGCTGATCAATTATATTAATCCATCCCTTATCTCGGTATTGGTTCAGTTAACGTTCTTCCAAATAATTGGCAGACAACCCACTATGAAAAGCCTTGCTCCCAGTCGGCCAGAAAAGGTGATACAGGAAGTCCGCTCCAGAGGTCCGTGTGCGAGATCAAGGAGTGCAATGATATGTTTTGAAAAAACCACAAGGTTGTCAGGTTGCCGTTTTATTAGTGTATTTGGAAATCTCTCCTGAAAAGCTGGCCGGCCAGTGATCACTCGAATAGAAGTTGGAAATAGCAGATATGTTTCCGTACAATCAATTGCATGCATTGGTGCTTAAAGTTGAGAATGATATTTCGAAGTCAGAGAGTTCGAGGTATTATAATCACGGGAGTTAATAGGAACTCAAACTGTGTTTCAAGTATGTAGACTGTACTGAGTATCTTTTCTATGCAAGCAAGTCTATGGACATGGATGATGTTCTCCCTCCAACCAGTATCTCGTGAAGAAAGTAAACGCCAGAAATGGAATGGTAACTCTTGTGATATCCCATCACTTGAAGCCTTTGCTATCAGAAAGAAACCCCAAACGATTATCGACGCCAGCACTGCCTTTATGAACCAATACGATACCCTCAGCGCTGTATACCCTTTTATCTCACTGTAAATGCAACCAGAAACCAATGCCTGCAATCCCTTCCGAGCTATCCATGATAGGCGCCGCGATCGCTGAAAGTGAAATGAGCCCTCTTATCCATAATCGCGTGGTATCAGCGGTGCAATAAAGTACACCAATTAACCATCAGCGCAGTTGCAACACCCTTGAAATATCCATGTCTACCTCCCCGCTCCCACGATATGTCTTCCCACGACCTCCCTGTTATCAATCCCACGCACGGCGCTGCCACGTCCCATCCAAACCCCGCACTCGTCCAGGAAACTCCGCATCGTACTCCCTCCTAACCGCAACCCACATCTCCTTGAAATCATCATGGACCTTGAACCACTGCTCACCCAGGTATCTGATCGCCCAACACTCGTGCGGAATGAGCTGAGGCGTTCTCAGGTACACTGCTTGCGAGTACAGCGACCAATCCTCGAGTATCATGAACGGCACGACGTAGTCGAGCTGTTCGCAAGTAATGGAGGCTCCGGAAGTGAGGGGTGTCTTCATAGTTACTGCGAGCTGTGTCAGGGACTTGAGCTTGGTGAGACGGCAGATCAGGCGGGTCAGGAGGCGCATGGCTGGGGTATTGACTTCGATCGGCGGGGTGTCTCTCAGGAGAGGAACGGGCTCTGGTCTGCCACGGTGCTGGTTAATGGCGGGTCCAGGGTTTGTCTGCGGGGTAGAGTAGTTGAGATTGATGTAGATCTGCGCAACATGCTGGTAGAAACTGTCATCTAATTTGTCCATCTGCGTGAGTATTGTGGGGTAGTTGGGATCGATCGCAGAGTCTAGAGCTTTGATGTCAATGTTAATTTCGACTACATTTCGAGCCCAGAAGTTTCTCCTCTCCGGAACACTTAAGCTTGACATATCCGCCAGAAAATCGTAGTGCCCCTGTTTATACTTGTTGGTCTCAAACTGATCTCGCGATCCGTCTGCGTGGATGACCCCCTGGAATTGCGCGATATTGTGCTTGATGCCGAACGCTGTAATGATAACGTTTTTCTTGAATTTGTCAGGTCGGTAAACGATCCAAGTTCGGATTGGTGCTTGAGGAGAGGCAGAGGCGTAGAAACCGAGCGTAGAAACTGGCGATTGCGTTGATGGTATGCGCTGGTAGTATGCTGGAGAAGTGGCAGATATGTAGGGGGGGAGCGCAGAGACTGAAGATTGCGTCGCGGGTGTATTCTTGTGGTAGGCAAGGTTGCGGGGGTACAGGCTGGGAGCTCCATAGAGAGGAAGCATTGAAGGAGGGCCTACATTGCTTAACATCAGGGGTGAGAAGGGAGGAGTGACTGGTGAGAAGGGAGGAGTGCTTAGGGCGTTAGTAGAATGATACTTCGCAGGGCCAGAGAAACCAGTGCCAATGTTGAGGTTCTGAAACTGGTGCCCTAGATCTTGATAGCCATATGCGTTGCTTCCAAATGCGTTGCTTCCAAATGCCTCGCCTTCCCTCTTTCCATCTCTTCTTCCAGTGTCACCGATCGCCATGGTGTTGGATTCGATGGAGGGTAATTTTTGATGACCAGCCAGAGACGTTGCCGCAGAATTGGAGGATGGTGGAGGCGCTTGCTTGTTGTTCGACCGCTTGTTTTTGCCTGCCATCGTGTCAGGTTCGATGTGGTTGTTTATGCGTAAGTATCGAGTTGGGGTTGGAGCGAAGATGCGAGAATTTTGTGAGTGTGCCCAACCAATACTCGATCTGAGCAAGGCAAGTTAGGTCGATCTGCGAGTTGACTTGGCCCCATTTTTTCGGCAGAATGCAATAAACATTGTCTCATAGTCTCCGAGTCATTCTCTGCCCGCCTTGTCAATCCTTGCTTTTATTGGCTCCTCGGTCGGTGTGGAATGCAACTTCTTATCCCGAAGTGTCATGAAATCATTTTCTGTCCTCTGTTTCGAGTCAGGTGTAGTTGCAAAACAGATAAACTGTATAAACTTATGATAAATCAACTTTCATAGCTACTCCATGTGCGAGAATAAAGTCCTATTTACAGCTCATCATCTCATCATTGAAACACTTTCAATTCATCTAGCAATAGCGTCCAGCTGAAGTCTATTAATAAACAGGCAACCAATATACGTCAAATATCACGCTTTCTATAACCCTAACTACATGTTTAGTATACTGGTTTGTGGTATATCCTGTTTTGCACGTAGCAGGATAAAAGTGAATGTTTGGATCGCGTTCTGTGGCAATTAGATGGAGTAGCAAAGTTTTGTATTAATTAAATGGTGTTTCTAGAATATTAAGGTCTTAGCGGGGCATTCAATATACCATCTTCATGTCCCAGCGTTTATTTAGAATCTATTGCTGGTATTGCTGGTGTTATTTTGAAGTGGTGGGGTAGATGTTTACCTTTGCTTCGGCATCGCTTCGAGAGGTCCGTTCCAGCGTAGATCAATAGAAAAGCAATTTAGGTAATACATAAGTACAAGGGAACAATTACGAGATACCTATAGAGTGCATTGTAATACCTGTGTGTCATTTGTGCTTGTGTTTGTCTAGAAGTACATCAAAGGAAAATATTTTACTGTTCAATTGGTTTCAAAGGATATTGTTTTTTTTTTGTTTGTCCATTATTATTATCTAAGATACTCTAGGTCTATTCTCCTCAAAGTGCGATCCAAGGATATCTATCTCGAGAGACCATCCAAGGCGCCTGTTTGCAAAAATAGGGTAGCAGCTTCGTCTTTCCCCCGAATAAATGAATGTGTGGAATGTTAGTAACAAAGTAGAACGCTCCCCGAAAGTCCCGTATCTTACAAAGTCCACCAAGGTTACCGAACAGACGACTACTCCTTGGGGGCAGCGCTTGGGATGACCTTGATCACCCCCCATTCCATCGCTGGCTCCGGGGCTGCTTGTTCAGCCTTTCGGATCTTCCTCGCCTCTGCATCAAGCAACTGAATGACAACGTGCTCGACAAAGAGGGGATGCTGGGTAGCGAAGTTTGGCTGGTAGGCCAGGTTCCAATTCCTAAAATTCAATTGATAGAAAGGTAGGACCTGCTGCAACTGAGACCAGGAGATCACAGAGAAATCATTCTTAGGAGCTCTGATGACGATTCCCATCTTCTTCAATGACTTGAAGTTCTGAAGTCTCTCAACCAATGTTGAAAGACGCAATAGCGATGGTGAAGCTCTAAACTCGACTACTGGAGACTGAGGATAGAGCGGTGCGCAGGCCTCCTTGCCGACGAGCTTCATGTCTTGCTCATCTGTTGGTAGACTAGTGAACAACAGAGAGACATAAACGTGAGGACATTTATACAGCTCCGGGCCCAGTTTGTCCATCTTTTCGAGCACAGAGGAGATCTCGGCCTCAGCAGTCTCCACAGCTCCGATGTCAACAAAGATCTCGAGCCACGTGTCTTTCCAAAAGGCTTGCTTGTCCTCCGAAGTCATGGACCTATACTCCCCAGGGAAGCTGGTGACATCGTTATCAAACTTGTTGGTATTGAAGTACTTAGTGCGTCCATTGGGAAACCTGTACTCTGCTTGATGAAGGCGGTTCTTGGTGATGTTGGATGCACTCAAGACGACGTCCTTTTGGCTGCGCTCGTGTCGAACGACTCGCTCACGGCCCGTGGGTGTTGCCCATGAGGGTGCCTTGGTCTGATAATCCGCGTTCTGTGAAGTGCTTCCGGAAGGAGCCTGTGCAGCAGCTACGGATGATTGTGCTGTAGATGCTTCAGGAGCAGGTGCTTTCTTCTTGCTGTCAAGATGTGTGGCAGCAAGGGCAGCCGCAAGAGCTTTATCCCTAGCATCCTTAACATCATTCTCAGCTTGGGCAGCCGCTGCCTTTTGCTCGGCAGTGCCGAAAGCGAATTTTCGGCCAAGGCCGGTTCGTTGGAGGTTGGATGGGGGACCCATCGTGCTTTTTTTTGGTCTCGAAAGTGGATGTTCTGGTTGTTGAGAGGGAATTGATCGGAAAGAGGTCTTGTTTTGTCAAGTTCTCTTGTGTTCGGGTTGGTGTGGGTGTTGTGTCTTTCTTGACGAAGGGAACAAGCTCTTTTTATACACCAAGCCCTCAACCTGTATTCACACTGTTTCCATAAGCATTAGGTAGCAATTCGTTGGGTTGGCGTCAGATGCACAGCTACTGATTCAATACTGAACTGTTATAATACAACTTTGAAGAGAAACACCAATGAAACAGTCAATTGTTATATAGAAAAGCTGAAATGGTTTAGCTAAGAAATTATAAGCTACAGAACAGCAAGACTCATTGTATACCCGCACAAATGAAATCCCTAGAACTATGTCTTTCGGAGATCATTTATCACGAGTGTTGGTTCTTTGTATCGCACATTATATGGCTATGAGGAATGTCTCTCTATTGTACGTTTGTTACGATTGCTATGAGTTACACGTACCCGTCAGTCATGATGCAAACAGTGAGGTAGAAGCAAATTTAGGGAGCAAGCAGATTGTTCTGTCCTACTCGTCAAACTTGGAGAATACAGGCATAGCTTGTTGATTGAACTGGAGTTTCTAGAAACTGTAAACCGGATGATCAGGCGTGAATTTGTGTTCGTTGATGGTACCATAGAAGTCTCGTGCCGTTACAAATGAAATCCAAATATTCTAAGTCACAGCATCATAGAATCAGCACTTGTCTTCTGTTAATTTGGTGGATGTGCATAAATCTCTTTTGACACTATAACTTGAACTATTCAAAAGTCTCTCACTGCTTATATTAAGCACGAGCAATCTATCCAAATGAACATACCTTTTATCAAAACGATAATTTTGAAACCTTAGTAGAAAAAGGTAGAAGAACATTCAAGTTCCAGGGCAACTATATAGCCATTAGGGTTTTCGTTGAATGCACGGATAATAACACTTAGACTGCTGATGGCATTCAACTTTTCTGTCTCATTCAATTATTTAGAAGAGATTCCGAATTTGGCAGACATTGCAATAGGCAGGCTGGGCCGAAAAGAGGATATATTGAGCTTTAATAAGTCAATCCCAATGGCTGTCTACTCTGGTGGGGGTGGGGGAGTCTGAAAAGGGGAAGCGACATGGTCCGTGCTCGAGCTACGTCTTTTTACTGTACTCGGCCGCTCGACCTCAAGGTCCCCTACAACCAACATCCCAATGGTTCTGAAAAATACCCGCTCTGCAACTCCGAATACTCTATGCCACCGAGTTCTTAGGCATACTGGTCTTCATGCGAATTCCCACCACCTTATGCCGGGCATCTCTGACCGCGGCTGCCTGCCGCCGTGACTCAAGCGGGCAGCAGCTTCAGCAGGCTCGCTACCGTTTCGGGACGGCGCGCCGTCTGATTCCTTCTCCGCGAATCTTGATATACAAAGATGCAGCCTCAGGGGCAAGATCGACTCGCACAAAGAGCAACATAAAATCAGCAATTCTCCTCGCCCTTTCACGCAGTTGTACCTCTCACTCCATATTCTCACTCGCCTCTTCTTCCTCTTACTCTACCAGCTCTCTCAATTCCGGTTCATCAAATTCAAACCCCATTCCAGTCCCAGTCCCAACCCCAGCCATGGCCTCGGCAGAGATTTTGTCTCAGACTTTATCTTCCATTACCGGCATCAAACTTGAGGAACTTTCGAACCAACGCGCCTCGTTTGAAGATGAGAAGGCAAAGCTGTTGAAGGCGGTCAGCCTTGAGACTTCTCAGAAAGAGAAACTTCATGTCTTACTTCGCAATATCGAGAAACTGCCTACGATGGGAGACATCGACAGAAATCCTCTGATATCAATCGGTAACATACGCCGTTATCTCGAGCAGTCACGATGTGATCCTTCGGTTTCCGACGAGCTCCTAGCAGATTGGCAATCGAAACTTGAGAAAGAACTAGATGTCCACTCTTTGAGATATGAATACGCCTCTCTTTATGGACGTTTGGTAACTGAGTGCTTGTCCGTCTCGGATGACGCAGTCATGGAAACATTGGAGTCTCCCATTGGCGGGTCTGGATTTGAGAGTATTGGTCGCAAGGAGATGCATGAGCAGCGAGAAAAATGGGAAGAGTACGTTTTCAAGCCCCTGGCAACAGATACCGAAGTCATTAACAGATACATGACATCCTTGGGCGACAAGACAAAAGAAAGCCAGTCTGCGTTTGCGGAATTTAAAAAGGCCACCACAGCGTTTGAATCTGACATGGCAAAGACAGGCCATTTCGACCTAAATTCTCTGGGTTGGGTTATTCAAGGTATTCTGAGAGCCGATCTGCTTTCCGATGAGAAACGAAAGGTTCTCAACGACTTCAAAGATAACACCCCGGTGCTACTTGAGGTTGCCGATGTTCTTAATATGCGTATGGAATCCCTCGCTAGATGGAACTGGGATTCTAAGGGCACACCAATCATTCAACGACGCATGTTGAGTGGCAGGTATCGGTTCTACCACGACGAGGATCTTTTACAATCTCTCCTTTTGCAGTACATCGGGACCAAATGGTCGGTTCATATGAAGACCGCGCTGGATAAGTTCAAGAATAGCCCGGGTGTTTGGAAAGCGTCTTCGGTCCCCCTTTCAAAAACGGAGAAAGTGCGACGAGATTGGTTTTTAGGTCCACATAATGGTATCACGGTAGAAGAGCATCGAGGTAACCATTTTGACCACGAGATCTTCCTGGAACAACTGAAAGTCAGACTAGACGAGAGACGCGGCGGCTATAATGATGGTGCTTCAGATCAGCACGATACCCGCAGAAGCCCGCTTCAGATTGTTCAGGAACTGCTACATGTGCTTTCCACCGAGACCATAATTGCAAACAGACTCAGTCAAGAGCAGGTAGTTGTGAGATCAGACTTCAAATGGTTTGGGCCCTCTTTGCCACATTCGACTATCTTCGCAGTTCTAAGAGTCTTCAATGTTTCTGAACATTGGATAAATTTCTTCCGTCGTTCTCTGGAGGTACCAATGAAGTTTGTTGTCGATGGCCCAGATGCACCCATTCAGGTTCGAAAGCGAGGCACGGCGCTCAGCACTCCCCTGAGTGATTTTTTCGCAGAATCAGTCCTGTTCTGTCTGGACTTCGCTTTTAACCAAGAGACTGAAGGAGCACGCCTGTACCGCTTGCACGATGATATCTGGTTTTGGGGCTCGGAAGAAAGGTGTGTCCAAGGATGGAACACCATACTTAAATTTTCTAGTATGATGGGTTTAGAAATGAATGAGGAGAAGACTGGAAGCGTGAATATCACTAGCAAGACTGAAACGTCTGGCAGACTTCACTCTTCGCTTCCAAAAGGAGATGTTCGCTGGGGCTTCCTCAAGCTTGATGCTGGAAGTGGACAATTCTTAATTGATCAGATCATGGTAGATAAGCACATCGAGGAGCTGAAGCGACAGCTGGATGCCTGCAAGTCCACCTTTGATTGGATCCAAGCCTGGAATATTTACGGTGCTCGTTTCTTCATCAATAATTTCGGAAAGCCCGCCAACTGTTTCGGAAAGGCCCATGTGGACATGATGCTGGAAACCTGCTCGCGCATCCAAGCCAGAGTCTTCGAATCTTCTGGTGGCAGCGTGACAGCTGCCTTGAAACAAATGATTTCGGACCGCTTTGGGGTAAAAGATATTCCGGAGGGTTACTTGCATTTCCCAGCTTCAATGGGCGGACTGGATCTCAAGAGCCCTTTTGTCCCCTTGTATATGATTCGAGATCATATCACTGAGAATCCCGAGTCCCATATGGATAAATTCTTTGAGAAAGAAGACGAAGCCTACCGACGCGCCAAATCTGCCCACGAGAGTGGTGACCGCCTAGGATCCAGGTTCTCACCTCCTGGGTTTTCTCTTCCGAGTCTCCTCCCTACGAGCTCTGCCTCAGATAAAGATGAGCCCTTCATGTCTTTCGAAGAGTTCAGCCGGAATCGTGAGCAGACTTCATCCCTCTTAGGAATAGCATATCGCGAATTGCTTCAGGAACCTAGGGAGACAAATATCACCCTCACTTCGGATGTCTCGAGCATTCCAAAGACCGGCAGGAGCGCTCAAACGCACTACGAGAAGTGGATTGTCCAGCTCTACGGCCCAGAAATGCTTGCTCGGTTTGGGTCGCTGAATGTGGTTGAGCCTGGCCTCTTGCCAACTGGAATGGTTGGAATGTTTCGTGAGAGCAGGCTTAAGTGGCAGGGATAGAAGTGGTTTACAGGTGGAAATTAGATGTGGATGAAATGGCACTGAGCCCATAATATGTATAATACTAGCTCCTGGCGCATTGTTACTTTGTACATGAAGCGCTCGGGCTTTAAGAAAAAATCTCAACTCAAAAGTTTAACTGCGGTCTGACTTAATCGGGGATTAGTGGTAATTTTCATCTCCGGTCCTTATCCATCCGAGATACCACAAGCTTTTAACCACTGCCCTCAATCCTGAAATCCAAACAAGACCTTGCCACATTTTCATTATAGCTTGAGCCTCTCTTCTTCGTAGACTTTCGGGTCATTGATGCCTTCCAATATGTCCGAGGCCAGCCTAGACCCCACAACGCTGGCACTTGGTGGCTCATAGTGCTTGCGAGCGTAGAAAATCCAGTAGACTAGTAACGACACCATCAGTCATGATGACCAAAGTAAATCCACGTGGTACGAATAGTTCTATACTTACTGGAAGCTATCAAAACCACGGCAGCGATTGCTACAATCGCATAATTCATGGTATCCCCTGTTGGATTTCGATGTGAAGGGAAGAGAAAAAGTACATTGCTTTTAAGCTATATCAGTCTCGAAAATACTTTGTACAATACAATCATATGATGCAAACTTACGTGACGATAAGGAAAAGAAGCGAGAACACATTAAGAGGATATCCCCACCTCCCAAGGTGCATGGGTCCTTTTGGAAGTATCTTTCTGCCCCGAAAAACTAGAAGCCCAATAGGAAAGGCATAGCTAGAGTTGAGGCCTACAACACACGCACTGACAATTGCCTCAAATGCGCTGCAGTTATTAGCTGAATGAAGCCAGATGGATCTTGTGAATTCCTACCTTGAAGTTGCAAGGTAAATGCAGCCAAATATGATGACCATTACATTTGTCAGGAGCATGGCATTTAACGGCAAGTCTAACTTCGTGTTGACGTGCGAAAAGCTATCTGGTTATTAGCTTGATTTTAAATTCTAGATTAAATGGTGGGATTGTTACACTTGACCAAAAGGCAAACCTCCATGTCGAGCAAATGCAGCTGTTAACCTAGCAGAAGCAGTGACGACTTCCGCAGCTGAGAACCAGACTATTGCCATGATTGGAATCGCCATTCCAACAGCACCCCCAATAGATCCTGTGGCCTGCTGAAAAATTGTGACGATTGGCCTGAATTTTGTAAGAAGAGGATCACGCCGTGAATACGACAAAGGAAATTAAGAGAGCTATTACCCAGTATCAGAACTGATCACTTCATCAAGATCACGAATGGAGAATAAAACGCAGACACAAAATATGAAGGCTCTATGGATAAGTCAGTCAAGATCAGGCGCAGCAACGTAATAATATGCACTCACGTAACGGTCCCAAGTATAACAGCTAATATCATTGTCCTGGGCGCGTCTCGTCTTGGATGTGGCATTTCCTCAATCAGATGCGCAACTCTGACCCGAAAAAGGTGATTTTAGCAGATTCGCATATAGAGGCACTGGAGTATAACTTACGCGTCAAAAGCCGTCAAAGAGAAACAGCTTTGGAGAAGACCAAGAAGCCAGGCAGTGCCATCGTTCCAGCCTGTTGTATTGATGAAGCCGGCGAAAACAAAGCTATCAAGAAGAGTAAGCCATTTACGGTTGAATATCAAGTTGTGATACTGAAACTTACGAGGCTGGCTGGTAGTTATCCTTCGATAATGCTAACAATGCGATAGAGATAGAGAATAAGCCAGCGATGGATACGTAGACTAATGGATATGTGTTAGCAAGCCGTTTGTGAAGTGGACAGGGTTTATCATACATGCAAGCTTGCTCAAGAGTGGCAGTGCTGCAGTTGCGAAAGTGTTGATGAGCATTGCACATACTTCCACGGAGACATATATTAGGAATTGATGCCATTTCCGGAAGATATAAGCCGGATTGAATGCCTTGATAAATCCAATGCTCAGGCTGCCAAACAAGCTAGGGCCGGTTGCAGCTAGGGCCCACCATGAAGCCACAAGGATCCAGCCGCATATGTAGCTGAGGTATCTTTGGTGATCACGAGGGGCCAGAACTGCGGTCCATTCGTATTGTGCTCCATTTGTAGGATAAGTCGAGCAGATCTCAGCGAGGCTTACAGCAACGGCTAGTGAGCCGATGCCAGAGGCGATCAAGCCGTATAGAACAGCAACTGGGCCCCCTGATGGTAACGCAATGCTCATGGAGGAAGCCATTGAAGTCCACGTCCTTGATTTCATGTCAATATTGAATTTAAAGTATTTCCTTGCATGAGGACTATAAAGTACATTGAGAATGGATAATAGACATTGTATACTCACGTAAGAATGACAAAGGCCAGGCCTAACATGGAAAGAAAACTAAATTTCTTTTTCAGCTCCTGTTTGTTACCAAACGGGTTGTCAAGATTGGCAAGCAATGCCGGGTCCTGCTCTTTAACATCCATAATCTGTGTGTTGCTCGTCTCGTGCATAATGAAAAATCAGTATAGTATGTTGAATGGATATCGGGGTGAACAAACATGATCTCCTTATAATATACTTTAAGGCCGAGTCAATGGCTATCAAAAGGTTGTCTAAATCTAGGTTCCTAGCTGTCATGCAAGCATGGGTGTAGCTGTGTTGATCAATATTAGTATTAGTATCATGTATACTTATATCTGCCCACGCCTAGAGTGAACTGTTTGGTGTTCTCTATTTCATTTGTGAGGACTTTAGTTATCCCAGTTCTAAAGTAAGTAGAATTAATAATATTTAATCTAAAGGCCGGAAAGCTGATTCGGCCCTCTTATCTCCCTTAGATGAAATAAAAGCCAGTTGCCAGCGCTACTGTCTACACTTCTCTGACGCGCGACCTAGACTTTTAACCTTTTTGCCGGGGGTACGGGGTCAAAAGGGACAAAAAACACGCTAGGAGAAAAAGATGGATCTAATTAGCGTTGAATAAGACCTAGTAGGAGCAAGCTCGTACGTATTTTTAGTCATCCCCCTTAAACTTGCTCATTTATACTTTCTCTGCTCTAAATATCATATTCGTTCTACTTCTAGCCATTGCACTTGTTCTAATACGCCTAAAGTAGCAATTCAAGTAGATGATCTGAAGTACCAGCAGATTTTTCTTTTCTGAAAATGCAATTTACCCCGCATTGTTCTTTATAGCACGTTCCCACTAGGTTGGAAGATTCTTTTGTTAGTTCACGCACTCTTATGTACTGTGAGAAACCTCAATAACACTTGACTGTTCAAATATGAATGAAACTATTTCTTAGCTTCTATAAATTCTATGAGCCTGGCTACTCGCTTTTATTCCCAAGTTAAAAGTTGTCACAGCCATCTATCGCAGCAGTCTAGGTCATCAAAATCATTCGCTTGACAACCGTTTCCATAGATCTTCCAAGTCATTGCCCATTCTCTCATGGATGGTTTCTTCTTCTCGCTTCCGAACTAATGTTGCAGCATATTGCTTCTCAATCTCAACTGTAAAGGTAGTTGTCAGTACCAGAATTTTGACAGGAAGCTCAATGCAGTTGTACTTACCATGTACGTAAACAGCAGCTTTCTTGCCAGAGTACATTGCATGTGGCACGTTTGTGGCATTATCACTATTTGCATCTCCCACTGCGAACACCCCGACTGCAGCAGTCCTCATGCTGCCCGCGTCCACAATCATTTTCTCCCCGTAAACCTGTACCCCGAGTGATGCGCCGAGGGTCGAATGCTGAATTTCGGGGAAGTTGGTGAGGAAGGCGTCCCGTTCAATAGCGCTTCCATTGGCAAGGTTGACCTGAAACTTGTCGTATTCCGAGTCACTGGTCACGTTGTGTACTACCGCTCCATCTTGTAGTCGGTCAATGCTTTTGATGGTTGCGTTATTGATGACTACCCCGTACTTTTGGAGCTGTGTCACCCAGCCCGGACGGTTCTTGTTCAAGGTTGCAACATTCTCATCCGTATAAGTCCCATTTGCGAAAACAACGATGTCGTGAAAAAGCGTCTCGGACTCTATGACACTACCGACGCTATCAACGATGGAGCCAAGGATGCCGAATTTTTGGTCACGATGCTCATATCCATCACACCAGTCACACCAAAAGATGCCTCGTTGCCACGCGTCTTTGACGCCTGGTGTATCTGGGAGAACGTCGCTGAGGCCAGTAGCAAGGATGATTTTGCGGCTCGAGTAGGTCGTGCCATTGGCATCGGTCGTGACGAACGATGACCCGTTGTTGACCGAAACAATCGATGTAACTGTTGCGTTCTTCATATAGGCTGTGGGATATTTTGATATCATCTCCCTGGCATTGTAGCGAAATACCGCTGGGACAGTGCCTGCGCTTTTGTTAGGGCTCAATTCAAGCTTAGAGCAGATACGTGGGAGAAGTTACCATCATTGCCAATAATATCGTGCATATGTCTTGTATATTCATTGCGATATTCTGCGGAATCAAGCAACAATGTCTTGCGTCTTACTCGGGCCAGGCCACTCAAGGCACTGAGTCCGGAAGGCCCACCGCCAATCACCAAAACATCATAGTCAGGGCTCGTAACATTCGCTCTGGGTATTATCGAGGATTCGCTGAGGGACACAAGAAGAAGTAGTAACGCAGACCCATACTTGAAGAAACCCATATTTGGCAATGAAGTCGATCGAGAATTGGAAGAGTTGTTGCTGGCTGTAGATTGAGTTTTTCCAGCCCGCGGGACTGCCTCTTCTTATGCTCTCACGAAATTAAAAGCAGTAGGATCACAGCTGATCCTCAGTCTTGGCACTGCATAAACAATAAAGTTTATCTTGGCATTTTGAGGTTGCATGCAAACATAAAGGTTCCTTTATCACTAAAATCGTTGTTACATACACTAATACGTGCAAGGTTGCCACACCCTAAAAGTTTAGCGAGAAATATACTAAAGCGTATATATACAGATATTTAAGGGGTTTAGCCCCCACTATTAGATATATATAAACTATATATCGTAGAGGTATCAAGTTATAAAATGTTTAGGTTTAGTGTATTTGCGCTGGTTTGTTAGGTTGCACGTACGTACTAGTCTGCGACTAGGGATAAAGTACTGTGTCTGCGTCCTTGGGCGCGGGGGTGCCGCACCTGATTTCTGCATCACCAGCAAGTGTTCTTCTGACTACCTATGGGCAAATTACGTATTAAAGTCCCACATGAGCTAGAACATTCTAAATCCAATTCTATATTGGCCGATTCAAGCCTACCAAAGCACTAGGCAAAGCCGATTCTTTCTCTGGTTTTTTATTTTCAAGCCAAAGTCAAATCCTAAATTCCCCACAAGTATTGCGCAATGTGCTCCTCACGAGCATCATCTTCCCTTAATCAAAAGATCTCTTGGCATTCGAGGATCGGCATCCATCCTAGGTACGGAATCCCTACGGACTAGCCGGCGGGCAGGAGGCGCTATAAATAAACAACTCGAGGTTAATTCCGCCGGGCCTGCTCTTGCATGATTTTAGACTGCCGAAGGCTGGGCACGCACTTCAGTTGGTAGGCAA
The DNA here is from genome assembly GCA_007825325.1 of Lachnellula cervina. Classification (NCBI taxonomy): domain Eukaryota; kingdom Fungi; phylum Ascomycota; class Leotiomycetes; order Helotiales; family Lachnaceae; genus Lachnellula; species Lachnellula cervina. The sequence continues at coordinate 14,116 of QGMG01000326.1, read as the reverse complement.
ACCTTTATATCATTATTAGATCACCATTCAAGTATTTCGAGACTAGTGGCAGTCTTTGTTTCGTGGTGTTGAATACTAGTCAGCCGACCCGGTACTTTGTCAGTAGTGCTGTAGCCCAGCTCCCGCGGAAACGCCACCCGCTGCGTAGCCCCGGATCCACCCCACCTTGCATAAGTGGAACTAAACTGCCCAACACTTCCCCTCATTCGTGTATTCAAAGCCAGGGTTTCTAAGTATTGCGATGTAACCTATACAGATAAATATCTTCGGCTGCTTGCTTGCATGCTGCAGGTGATGAAACGAATACATATTCGCAGACTCCACGCAAAATGCTTTCTATTCCAAGACTCTATCATTCTCCGGCGCCTCCGAATCTTAGGTAGTTCGCACCCATTCTTCGATATATGCTAGATACGAGCCCGGGCTATGATTAGGAAGACTCATCAAATCAGCCTGGTAGTCGAAACCGTGCGGGAACGGCAAGTCCTTGAACGGTATCGCGTGCTGCAGCCAGCCGTTGCGCAGGTGCCGCGTGAGGTAAGGAACCTGGAGCTTAATCGTCCATAGTCCCACGGATCGCCTTGAGCGTATCTGCTAACAACGCCACAGCTTTGATACTTGGTATCCCATAGATATCGAGACCGGAGACGGGTCCGAAACTTGATTCCCGAGCTTCCGGAAGGTGTATATTGATGTTGAGTTTCCAAACATATGCGACGAGACCGTCGCCAATTAATCTCAACCTCGTTTTCCTTCCAAAATCGTTGTTCGTTGCTGCAGCGCCTCAAAGGTTGAGACTTTATGGATCTGTGCTCATCTATCCAAGGTTGCATAGTCCTGTCTATCTAGATAGTAATCAGCAGCGTTTTCCTTAAAGCTTAATACATTGAAGGTTAGGTTGGACGGAAAAGACATTACGCCTGCTACAACTCAATTGTGCTAGATAGGTTCTGCTGTGCCGCTAGAAACGATGTTCGCACTCGTGGAACAAGCCGAACATCGTATTGGGTTACAACTAGTAGGTATTAGGGCTAAAGGATACGTCGGTTTCTGCAGTCGTTGTGCAGAAGGAGCGAAGGCGTGTGTGCTGCAAGCAGAGTGTCAAGTACAGAAGCCACCCATCATTTAAAGCTTTCCTCCAAATAATTAACCAATTCAAATCTGTGAAACGACTGTTGACTACCCTGAAGATAGATAGACGACGGCTAATTGAATGGATATGCTCATGACCATATAACGATAAATTCGTATAATTGGGGAATAGTAGGTAAGATAACGGTCTGAGCAGTGTAATTCCAAGTGATATTGGATATTCACTACCATAAATACTCAATCAATATAAAACGGAAAGCTTGATATAAGGTTAAGTCCCGTTTATGTTCAAGTGAACTTTTCTATTCATAACGGTTATGGTCACGTAATTTGTCTCGTCTCAAACTGGATTTAGAAAAATGCTTGGGTCGATGACATATCTCTTTGATTATGCAAAGTAAAGGCAATAGTTCTATGGCGCTGATCCTAAAATCTGCAATAACCAATTTTTGCGCAACACCCATCGCCCCTTTTCCCTAACAATTCTCGCTTAACCCCTAAACAGACCAATATATCCCCAAGCAGCGTGGAAGATAACGTAGCAGAAATCTTTTTCAAGTATAAGGCCCTTGAAAAGCGTGGGTATTGCTTAACTAAGCTTTCTTCTGCTTATCAGTCTCTGCGGCCAGCTCCTTCTTGACCTGAGCCCATTCCACGTTCAAGTGGTGAAGGTGTTCACCACGAACTCCTTGCTGGGGCAACCCTTCTGGCTTCCACATGAAACCCACCGGGACAGAGAGACACTTGAATGGCACCGCATGATCAAGCCATTGCCAGTCAAGAAAGTTATCGGCCGGTGTGAGGAGGGTCACTGTACAACGTGCCAGGCCATTGAACGTGCTGAGCTTCTCAGCGAGGGGGACAAGCGAAGCAATCGTGGACACTGCAAGGACACAGGCTCCTCGAGGTCTGGCAGTAGTTGGACCTGAGAGGTCAATGTTGACGAACATCCGCAGAATATTCTCCGTAAAGACCTTGCCGAATTGGTCGATACGGGCGAGGACATTAGCAATTCCATGGCTGCCGACAGCAAGATCAGCGACCGTGAGATCGATCTCGGTATAGTTCTTATTCCAGAATGTTCGTTGCTCTTCCATAGTCATGTACATGAGGTCGGCAGCAAGGTCATACGTTTCTGGGTTGAATGTGTCCGTGTTGACCCAGTGAAACTTTCCATCCTCGCCACGCTGGCCAGCTTGCTCGACGATGTTTCGAATTACACCCGCAGAAGTGATGATAACATCTTTCTTCGTTCGCCTGGGTCGGAAAATTACGCGTGGTGGCAATGGAGCCTTGCGACGAGGCTTCCGATCGGGATTAGCCGATGCTGTCGCGGGAGGTAGAGGATCCTGCTAGAAAAGCAAATATTAGATAAATTGTAGCTTGATGGTTGTTATGCTACTTACCTCTCTAGCTTGAGCCTGCTTATTGTTTTTGGTACCAGTAATTACCTGGTTCCCTGCCAAGTTGCAATGACCATGAACCTTTGAAACCCAACCTAGGCTCGGTTCGGTCGTACCAGGCTTTCTGCCTACCTTGAGGTCACGTCCAGCGCCCTTTCGAGCGGTGGCTTTGCCAGCATTGCTCGAGGTGTTTTGGCTAGTGGTCTCAGATCCTGGCGACGATGGTGGGGGTTGGACAGGAGCCATGATGGCAAAGGTCGCTGGTCTGAAGTTAGACATCGTAGGTAGTTCCGAGATAAGCTCTATAAAGTGGCAATGCGTTAGTGCATAGGACCTCAGAGTCTAACTTGTATACAGAATGCTAATTCCATAAGGCTTGTGCCTTTCGGCGACAATCTTAAGAGGGTATGTATAGTCACAAATAGGGGGTGAATACTTACTTGACGACCAATGCTCTAGATGTCAGGGCTAGCAAAGCAGAGCAAGAGCGCAGTGCTGCAAAGGTGCTGGCGAGTGCCTGCGTTGAAATATTAGTGACTGGGATCAAAGCAAGAGGAGTTGCTTCTGCCTATGGTACAGAGCAGTACGGGAGGTAGGACTTCGGGATCCAGAGATGTAGAAGAAAAATCAAGAGCAACATACTGGTAGGTAGGCCTAGGCAAGTTGTCTTGCGCAGTTGAAGAAGTTGCGTTGCTCTGGTCGAAATCTTGTGGTAGAGGAAAGTCTCGATGTTGAAGAAGAGGAAAATTATGTTTGCAAGAGGCCCTCTTATACCTGTCTTTGAGTAGCCACCTTTCCCTTTGCGGATTCACATAACCTGCCTAAGCTGCCTGACAGGCGTTGCGGGCTCTTAAGAGCCCAATTAGTGAGGAAACCAACCTGTGAATAGCTGCGACTATAACGTCATTATGAGCTTTAGCACTGGAACGTATGTATATATATAGGCAGGTACTCCATTGAATGCCTCTTTGTGTTTTTGCCACTTAGTTGGAGGCTTGTGTTGCAGTTTTCTCGTCAAGTGTTACTTGAGGTAGGTGGGAAGCGTATAGGCAGAAAGAGGCTAAGCGAATGGCTTAGCCAACAACATGCAATTTTCCACTATACAAGCAATTGTACAATTACATTGATATTTTGGTATCCATAATAAAGATTGGAGGAAGACACTTAGTGATTTAAGGGGTAATACGTTGGTTAATTCATAGTGATAATGCCTAAATTAAGGCCAAGCGAAAGAATAACGAATATGCTATGCCGGTGAGTCAGGCCGACTCAAAAGAGAAACCAAAAGCAAAGGGCCTAGTATGGCTGAGTTGGTGTGGCTGAACTCCTCGTCGCCTGAAGACGGCGAAGTCCAACCCACAGTCTATAGTTGTTGCGGTCAACTTTCTAGACTTGTCTTCTCCATGCCCTCTCGGACAATCTTCTTATGCTGCTCTGCGATATATTTATTCGAAGCCCGACTAACCCTCTCAGGGTTCTTGAACCAAAGAGCCACCCAATCCAAGCGCCACGTAAAGGGTAGGTCGGCGAATGGTACCGCATGATTTAGCATCGAGTAGGAGGGCGTCTCGTCAGTCCACGACGGATCGCGGATTGTGACAGCAAAATGCCGCGTCGTTCTCAAGTTCTTTAACTTCTCTACCAAGGGGAGCAAGGCAGCAATTGTTGGGTTGTCGAGGATTTGAAGGCCGGTAGGATCGTCCTTTGTTAAAGCCCTGAGAGGCAGGTATACTGTATCGCCTTCAGGGAAGAGAAGGTTGATGAAGACGTTCTGGGCATGGTAGAAGAACTCGGGACTTAGCCTGTCCATCATAAGGATAAGGCGAGTAATTTCTGTCTTTCCGCTTTCCGTATCCAACGCTTCTAGGTTGACTTCGATTTCGGCATGGGTTTTATCCCAGAAGTTGCGTCGGGCTCCTTCGCTCATACCGGCTAAGTCGACGGCGAGATCGTATTTGTCTTCATCAAACTTTTGCGTCTTCACCCAGGACTTGGATCCGTCACTATTGATTTTCTCGACCTTTTGGACAATGTTGCGGATCATTCTGGTGGAGGTAATCTTCACGTCTTTCATTGACTTGTCGGGTCGATTAAAGAGACGAAACGAGGGTCGTCCGTTAGAGGCTTGAGGAGACGTGCTTGAAGAGGGCTGATTTATTCTTGTTAAAAGAGCCCAACAGCCGCAGTTGGGGTATACATACAGTTGATACTGGCTGTTCAGCTGGTCTTCCAATCTTGAGATTACGGCCCATACCGCTTCTTTGGTTCTGGGACGCCATCGTGAGGATGGGAGATTCTGTGGTTTACTGAAAAGGAGAAACAAGGATTAGCAACAGGCATAGAGTGCTTCAAACCTTCACACACACGGTAGTGGTGGCAGAATGGAGTGTGGATGAGCTAGGGTGCGCACAGGGGCGAAAACAATCAAAGATAGTCAAAACTGGTTTGTTCTGAAGAGACTCACAAGTAGTCAAAGGGAGCTGATGTCAAAAGTAACTTGTTCTCTTTGTCTCGAGTCGAGAAGGAGGAGGCAGAAGAAAGGAACAATGAAAAAGCCGAGTTGAAGTTTCCTGCCGTGTCAACTTTCGAGTACTTGGGGTATTGTTCTTGCCTTCAATTGCAGATGACAAAAATTCAATCGTTGCCGTTGATGTGGAATGTTTATATAGAAGGCAAGAAGATCCCTGTCCCCGACCATTAATGAGTCAATCGACCCAGACGGAAAGTGTGAAATGTCGTCAGTATGCAGGCTTCACATTCAAAAGCAAGGCATGGATGGAATCTACAATGAATAGACAATCGATGGGCTATTGAACATAATAGGCCGAGGTTGTGGCAGTGGATGCGCATCACTGAAATATGAATCATTCCTTTGAAGAATTACAAGAGCCAATTTATGAAGAGAAGTAATTTAGATATCTAAACCCCATGATTCTCAAAGGTATAGCTTATGGCAAGAAGGAAAAATCCAAAGGGCTATCTCCAAAAGACAAGTGTCTAAAGTATTCCCAGAATCTGCAAAGAAGCAAGTCCCTGCAAGAACTCCGAGCTGATGATCAGAATTAGACAGAACACCCTCAGTAGCGTGCAATAGTATCCAAGAACAGCAAAAGAAGTATAACTGCGCTGTGGACGCCGCTATTGTCAAGTCCTGATAGGTATAGCAGGCACTCCTCTAAAGATGCGGGATGAAGTCCCCATCGCCGACTCAAAAAAACATCCAATATCGAAGGATTTCCACCACAAGCGCTATGTTCAGTTGCCAACATTGTTAGCTTGCTGGACCTGCTGCTGCCGAAATACAGAGGGGATGACTATCTGTGGCGAGCTAAGATATGCCTCGTGTTGACGGTAGTACTCGTCGAACTGTTCGTTGACATACCGATAGTTGGCGGTCGCAGGTTTGATGCGGATGCGACCTTGCTGGAAACCCGGTAACCAATAAAGGTGCCATTGATATGGCAAGTATCCAAACGGAGCGGCATATTGAAGCCACTCCCAAAGACAAGGTGTGTCCCCGCTGTTGCGAGTGATGATATTGATGCAAGTGAACTTCAACTTCTTGAAGGTCTTCAGTTTTTCCACGAGTGGCTGGAGTGCCTTGATGCTTTGTACCTCGAAAACATTGGTACTGGAGTCGTGGGTAGACTCAGTTGGGAAGGACATGTTGATGAACACATTCTCAAGATGATGTGTAAAAGCCTCGCCAAGGCTGTCCATGTGCCTCACGATCCTGTGGATTTCATCTCCACCATTTGGAAGTACAAGAGCGGCAATGGGTATCTGAATCTCGACATGGTTTTTAGCCCAGAATTCCTGACGCTCGGAAGGTTCCATGTCCTGGACGGCTGCCGCTACTTTGTACTTGCTGGGTGCGAATTCCTGGGTGTCGACATATTTGTTTCTACCATTGGAAATCGTGTCGACAAAGCGACTCGCGTTGCGAGTTATACCTGTCGAAGATATGACTACGTCCTTTTTGGTCTTGTCGGGGCGGTAGTTAAGTTTAGAGGGCCGGAGTTGTGGGGCTGGAAGGGTACGAATAGGGGTTTGGTCAAGAGTGACTTGCTGTGACAAATATTAGTGGGTATAGTTTGATGCAAATATGAATGCATACATTTGAGACATTTGTATATTCAGGGGCGGCAGCAGCAGCATTGGCAGCAAAGACCGTTGCGGCACGAGGAGCTGGAGCGTTTCCGCGCCCCAAGGCACCAGGGATGGGTTTCAGAGGTCCACTACCAGCCAACGTGCCATTGTGACTCTTGACCCTATAGGGGCCGGAAGGTTTAACTGGGTCAGACATCGTGAGGGATGACTTTGATTCTGGGTGGTAAGCTTTCTTTGGAATATTAGCAAGATACGAGCAAGGTGTAGTAGGAGATAAAAGGGTGGTCTAGCTGAGGTGGAAGTGGCATTGCCAGCCCTCATGCTAGGCGAAATGGCAAAACGAAGGTGAATAGAAGGCAAGGCATAGGCTTTTGGTAAGGGAAGTCATGGGCCAAAGCGTACCGGTTCTATCTTCTGTTAAAATCTCTGCACGAAAGAGCTGGAGTGTCGCTATCTTAGGGGGCGTCGGCGTACAAAGGATAGCCCTTGAATAACTACTCTTGTGGTAAGGCTATTGGAATAGCGCAGCCGAAATGAAATGATTCGCCAGATGCTAGACAAGCAAGCTGGAGTCCGGTTGTCAAGGTAGAGGTGGAGGTGAAGTAGGCAAAACTTGAGGCTCGAGGTCACTGTAAAGAGAGATAGTCTGAAAAAACCAATGAACTTGTTAGGTGGCTTTACGACAACAGCTGGAAGGGTCGACAATGTTGGGGCATGAGACGGCTTGAGGATAGAAAGGTGGTAACTTACAGATCAAGCGACTGTGTTCAAGTGGTGATCAAGAAGTTTAAATTTCGAAAATGTTGCCTTGAAGAAGAGAATGGGGTCTTATGTGTAATGGCGTAAAGGTCAGCCGGGAGAATAGCCCCATGAGCAGGCGGGGCGGCGAATAGGCGGCAATGCAAAAAGTGTGTGAATAGGGAGAACAGAACCATGAGTTAATCGAAGAAATGAAAGGTTGGATATCGACCATTAATCATTCAATGAGGCGGGCGAGCAAAGTGAGGATGAAAAAAAGAGTATGATGACTTTCAATAAGTTCATGAGTTAATAGCAAGTCTATAAATACATCCCCCGATGGTGTCTTTCAAATCAAAAGTGCTATCCCAAAGTCATGGACATAGCGCCATATCCCATTTGTCTAAATTCTGGCAAAATCTAACCCCATAACGCATCCTTGCTCCATCGACTCCCTGATATCGATGGAGGGGAAAGAACAACTGATGACCACGCTTCGACACCATCAACATAGAGACGGAACTTCAAGATGCTTTGATCACTAGCAGTGTTCTCGATGGTAATAGCGCCAAGTTTAGAGTTACCGGCTGGTATGTATCTTCGGGAGTTAGCAGAAATCAAGTTTCAGCAAATGTTGAGGACTTACTTAACCATGACATCCTCTTCGTCAGTCTGGCGATACGTTGGAAGGGGCAGATAAAATTGACTAAGAGGGCTTGTCGAGAATTCGTTAACGGTAGCACTAATAGGCCACTTTCCTCCCTGGGGTGGAGGGAAAGCAGTCGCTGCGAATTCATGTCTATCGCCAGATATAATAACCACACCGACACCACCTCGACTTCCAACATCCCACATAGCCTCTAGGACCGTCTGACGCTCAGAAAGATATCCAGCCCAAGTATCAAGACTGTTAACTCGCCAATTCTTAGTGAAGGGAATGCTAGAAGCGATGATCTTCCATTTGACTCCTTTTGGTTCGGGCTTCTCGAGGAAAGCAAGAAGATCGGCCAGTTGGTCAGCGCCAAGCATAGTCTTCTCGGTGCTATTCACGGATAGATTACTAGAAGCATCTCTGTATGTACGAGTATCCAACATGAAAAACGAAGCTGGACCCTGCGTAAATTCAAAATATGTGGCATCTTTTCTCATGGTACCATAAGTCCCGGCTTGGCGTGCACGAGGTGGGTTGACTGCTGTTTGATAATGGTGCCATGGATCTGCGGCAGCTTCATAGACACCGGTTGTTTTGGCATCCCAGTCGTTAGCAATCTCATGGTCGTCCAGAACGTGGATCCAGCTCAAATTCTGGCCTACGGCAGGCCAATCAGGTGAAGCATAGACTTGACGATATTCTCTCCTGTAATCCTCGACAGAAACACCAAACCGCTTGGGGACATCCACATAGATGAAATCGCCCAGGAACAGCATAAATTGGGCACCTCCAGGGATTGACTTAATGACCTCTCCCATGTGCCTAAACCCTGGAATGCTGAGTGCATGGTCCAGAGGATTATAAGGGAATCGAGGTTTGATGCAGCTGGTGGTGAGGAAGGTGAAAGCGCCGTGCTTTCCAACCTGACCGGGTTTTGGGGGTACAGAAAAGGATCCGGTGTGGTTATTTGAAGTTGTCCATTGATAGGTCCGATCCGGATGGCTTGGTAGAGGAAAGGTAACCACCCCAGTAAAATCCGTCTCGTTGCTGAAACCATTGATCTGTCCTGCAGCTTGCCATGCCGCATCCTCGTATGGGGCAGCTTGATCAGCAAGCCTATAAGATACAAAAACCGGCCATTGGGATGGATGTGGCTCTCTGATCAATAGACTTGCCTCGGTGGGCGACACATATCCCAATCGAGCGAAAGAGAGGTCGTGGCTAGGATGGAAGACCTTTGATCTGTACACCAGATCCATTGCAGCCAAAACAAGAGCCACATTGACCAGCAACGTCGCTAAAGACAGCAGGGCCGAGGTGGGACTTGGAAGGCCAGTCAACATGGTCTTCCATGGCTTCGGTGACTTCTTCTCTACAAGCAGTGTCTCCTGGATCTCCACTTCTTCCTCCACATGTTTTGGTTTATCGGCACTTCGTAGATTCTTCGAATGTGCGGCGGTTGATGCAAGTACAGGCGGCTGTTCCTCGACCTCGGTCTCTACCACTGTAATATCTACATCGTCTTCCAGAACATTGTATTGAGGTTGGGTCAGGAAACTGGCTATAAAGGACGGGATGTAGATGGCAAATAAGGTGTAGATTATCGGCGGAAGATGCTGTAGCTGGTCAGAATCTCCAATGGCCTTCTGGGTCAAGAACAACTTACATGGCCGGGGATCCATCTTAGGAAGATGAACGTGAAGAGCCGTAGCGCAAGGGAGCTAGCAATGGTCGCCTTGTCTTGCAGAGTCGACATGTTGCAAGAAAAGAGGGCTCAATTGTAGAGGGGCCGTCTGGGAATGAAGATATTCAGAACTTGAGAAGTTACCGATCCAGGCGGAAATGGGAGGACTTGATACATGTCATGTTTTGATTCATCTGATGTTCCGTTCCTCAACTGGTGCAGTCGTCATGGCAGCAGGGATTAGACAATGAGACAGTGAGCCACATCTAGACTGTATTAGGAAACGCTTCATGCCGTAAAGCCAAGAAATATTGTGGCTGAACAGAATAGCTTGTTTAGCCGTGGGCGGGGCGGGCCCCCAGATTATTTATCTTTCATCTGATGAGAGCAGCGGATCGGCGGAGGAGGCTCCCGCTGTTGAAAGCTCCAGCTCCGCCAAAGGAGAGGAGGGGAGGGAGACGGGAGGGAGAGGGGAGGAGAAGAGGGGAGGATAAGAGGGAAGGCGTGAGACTTGAGTCCTCTGAGAATCGGACGGTTATATCCTGGCTGCCCGTCCAGTATCAATAAGTACAGTTCTAGATGTTGATGCTATGCTTGCCAAGGTACGGTACGGTACTTCATGCCACATTATACGAAGTCGCAACCATGATCTACTAATAACCAATTACCCCGCAGATGGCTTGTGGCTGATGACAACGCGTATTTTCCCCGTATTGTTAATCACCGGGCTTTAAGGGTCTCGGCCCAGGTGTTGTTGTTGTACTCTGCATCTGCTGTTTGTACTTTGCACCAGAGATAGAGTAGTGCTATACGAGTATGTGTTCGGAAGGAACAATCGTGCTTGGTAATTCCGTCAAACTTACGTCATTAGATACCACGGCAGCCTTCCATCGATGGGTCTCAGAAGTTTGTAGCCAGATGTTACTATTGAGACTCCGGATATCACAAGTGTCAACGATAGTAGCGAAGAAGAAGAATATCCTACGACACTCACAAACAACTTCAAGTTTCCATCAGTCGCCAGCATCGGCAACCCGAAGAAACAACACCATGGCTTCCCCAAGCAAGATCCACCTTACTATTAACGACACCGGCGTCGTCAAAAACAAACCCCAAACAAACGAAGCAGCTACCAAAGTATCGGAGCTTCTTCAAGAGAACCACGACGTGAATACTCCTCCTTTACCAACGAAATACGACTAACATATGATCCAGAAACACCACATCTTCTTCAGCCACATCGGCTTCCACAACCATATTGCCCATCATCTCCTCACTCTTTACGGGGTGGGTGCCCCGGCATCCATCATCCAGCAACAATATGCCGAAAATGCGTCGTACCAGCGCCCTGTACAAATCAATGACGAAGTAGCAGTCGAAGACCTCCACTCCCCAGAAGCCTTTACCAAGTGTCTCGGAAAAGGGGAGTACTACCACTCATTCCTCATATTCTTCCAAACGGAGCTGGAAACAAAGGGCTGGGAGAATGTCTTGAATGAGTACCTATTTGCTGGAAATGAGAAATCGGATGACTTCTTGGGAAGGTTGTACGGCGGTTTGTATTCTGTATGCTCTTTTACTCACCCACATCTAATAGACAATCAGGTTTCCTTCACCCTTTTATTCATCTCGGCTTTGGCGTCGAATTTCACCAACCAGCGATAATAGCCGAAGCCCTGGCACAAGCAGCTTGTCATGACAAATGGACGGGTGAATTCCTTCTCGCTGCTGAGAAAGCGGCGAAAGCCAACCCTACCAGCTCTCCTAAAACCTACGTTCAGCTCCTCGATGAAATTAGGGAAGATAAGAAGCTGTCGACGGCAGCTGAGTGGGATGACGGAAACAAGATCCGCGACGGCATCCTAGTCCGCGCTCCAAAAGAGATGATGAACTACGCTACGCAATGGGTCGTCACTCCCGAGAACCTAGAGCAGAAGACAGCCGAAATGATCAACTCATGTATCTACTTCACAGCCGCGGCGCAACGTCCTCCAAAGCAAGTCAAATTCGACTTCTACTTTATGCACTGCGTCAATTCCTCTATTTTCTATCCAACCTTTAACGAACAGTCCTGGCTCTCGACTGCCAATAAAGTCCGCTTGCTGCAATGGAAGGGGTATCTAGATCTCGCTATGTACGCGTCGCGTCGCTCTCCTCCTTTGCTGTTAGAAGAAATCAGCACGTATGTCCCGGCAAAGCTTGAGAAGGGCGAAGGCGAGTGGCCCGGGATCTTTAAAAGGCTGTGGGAGTTGAAAGACGACGGTCACGCGATTAAGTTGGGGCGCGCGGTGAGGAACGGGGAGTTGACGGCCGAGAAGTACGGAGACGTTGAGTGGGCGAATATCCGTGGGTTCATGTGGGAGAAGATTGGAAATATGGTTATTGACAGTGTGGAGGATGAGGGAGTGCATTGTAAGTTGCTGTCACCCGTTTCAATTAATTCGAAGACTGGTCCTCCAGAACTTGGAATTAGCTTATTATCCCTGAGGCGGCAGTTGCCTTTTTGAGCATTGATTCATGGTTCCGTGTCAAACCTCTTAGTATCCGCTTTGCCACATTTCGGCACATCAAAACAAAACTACTAACACATTCATAGGGGCTCGAAGTGTCGGATTTGACGAAGCCTGGGTCGACTACAAGGATCGTCCGCGGGAGGCAAGAATTTGAAGGTGATTCGTCTACAGCCTGTGCTGCACCGAATGTGATACTTGTACCGATATCCAACAGCAAAATTTGTATTTCTCTTCCCACCCTCAAAAACAACCAGATAATATATGCCTCTCTTGAAGCTTGGCCGTCAAACTACAAATGCTCATTATGTATTTAATGAGTCACAAATGCAAAAAGGAAAGCTCAATGCCAAAAAATAGTCAATTGGTTCTTGTGGCATAATCAATATGAGCACAAACCGGACCGCCACGTTGAAGGATTATGGCCACGGATTTGCTTATTGGGATACGTATCAAGCCTACAGAATATAGCTTCTTATAATCCATCCACTTTTCCACCTCAATACGTTGCCAATCACTTTACCATCAATGAAGAGCGTCGCTGTACCCTCTCCAGTGAGGGAAAAGTGGTATAGGCCAGTCGTATTTAGCCTGAAGAGACCGATATAAACAGTCGAGAACACTTGCGGATATGAGACCCAGAGTTCAACTGGGTATGATGCCGTGGTAATGTTTGGAACATGCACAGTGTGGTTGATTAGTCCTGAGAAGTCTGTCGTCGTCCAATAGGTTACATTCAAGCCACACAAAACATTCTCGAAGGCACAGTAGCGAACTGTTATGTTCCTGGGTATGCTCCAGTGTAAGAGACATTAATACCCCCTGTGCGGCCTCGAACGCTAATAGCAGTGAGCGCATCACTGACCGAACAGTGGTGTTAATCATAAATCCACCATGGTTCTTGGAAATTTGGGATAGTGTCGTTGAGTCCGCACGGAAGATAGAAGCTGCATTCAACGGAAGGACTGTGCCATCTTCTACCATTTGTTAAGCTAGATTAAGATGGGTTTGTGCCCTTGCCACAGCTGTGAAATTGCCCTCGACAGGAGTATTAATCACTTATAACTCATACATTGCCTCTAAAGGCGGGCCACCATATCATCGAGCCTTGACATTGTAACTGAACCATTGTCTACGGCTTTCACAAGGAGGTCGCCATATTATGCCGGGGATCCATAGCTTGTCTTCAAAGAACCCTACCGGGCATGCTAATATCTAAACCACTAACGCCGCTGGATCTAGTGGAAAAGCACCAGTCGGCCACCACAAAGTCAATGAAACTGCAATCGTCTACTTCTGGGTACATGTAATTGTAGGATCCATAGTTGCAGTCCTTCTTCATGTGGTCTTGGTTGATCGAGCTTACAGTTGAACCAGTGTAACTAAAAGTTCAACTAGTGTAATCTCGCTAAAGTTCAGCCAGTGTAAAGAATTACGCTACTAAAGCTCAGCCGGTGTAAAGAATACGCGGGGGACAGGGATACGCGTAGAGAATACGCGTAGAGAATACGCATAGAGAATATGCGTAGATAATACACATAAAGGAGATATAGTATGCATAGATAATACGCGTATATAATACGCGCAAAGAAGATATAGTAAAAAGTATAACTATATACTTCACTTAGAATATACTTATAAAGTAAAAAGAGCATATGCGTAGCATATACCTATAGGAAGGAAGAGTATACCTATAGTAAGGGCAGGGCATATGCGTATAGAGTAAGAAGAGTATATGCTAAGCATATGCTTATAGAGTAGAAAGAGCATATGCTTAGCATATACCTATAGTAAGAGGGAAGAGTATATGCCTATAGAGTAAGAAGAGTATATACTAAGTATATGCTTAGCATATGCCTATAGTATAGGAAGGAAGAGGATACCTATAGTAAGGGAGGAGCATATACCTAGTATATGCTAAGTATAT
>QGMG01000325.1:0-34844 GCA_007825325.1 Lachnellula cervina | reverse complement strand
TCGTATCAACACCACCCACACCCAACACACCAAAGTCTTCTCCACCACACAAACAGCCTTGCAGCCAGCCTACTTTGCACAGCACCCTCGAAATAACCATCCATCCATCTACTACAGCATTATGGCCGGCCCCAGTATGAAATACCCATCCACGATGGGCAAAGACAACAGTGAATACAAATCAACCGACTCTCGAATCCCTAAGGGTCTTCGATACGGGGAGGGTTTAGTCTACCACGAATTACTCCAAGTAGCTAACCAGAGGAAGGCTACTGGTGTACCCCCTCCCCAAGTCGTTGTTATTACCGATATCATGAAAGATGTCGATGACCTAGTCGCAATGGTCCTGTTAAAAGACCTTCATCGTCTCGGTTTGATTGCACTAAAAGGATTTGTAGCAAATCTGAAACCAGCAAGAACTCGCGCTCTTGCTGCAAAGGGCGCACTTAATACCTTGGGGCTTTCAAACATCCCGGTAGGCGTCGGTTCCGATGCTGAAGTTATAGATGTTGGAAAGCCGCCTCATAAGATTCGCGAATACGAATTCGATATGTGTCCATTTATGGCGCCAAAGCAAACCCACCTCGAAGATGGATCTGACCTTCTTACCAGGTTGTGTAAGGATGCAAAGAGAACCGGAAAGAAACTCACCTTCCTATTGATCTCAGGTCTAAGAGATATCAACAAATTTGCAAAGGCACACCCAGATCTCCTAGCGGCGACTGCCGAAAAGTTCGTATTACAAGGAGGCTATCGCGTCGATGAAAAAGGAGGAGACCTGATTGCCGCCGAGGATGCAGCCAATAACAGTTTCGACATCGTCGCAGCTCGGGAATTCCACCATTACATGGCTAAGCGCGCCATACCATCAGTATCATTCACAAAAGTCGCAGCCTTTGCCACGGATATACCAGAGCAACTTATGATCGACTTGGAAGAGACAGGACATCCCGTCGGCAAATACCTCCGCAAAGCTCAAGTCTTCATGGATGTTGCCTTTTACGAGTCTTCATGTTCACCAGACCCGACGAAGCGCTTTCGGCCATTCATGGACCAGAAGTGGTACTTAATGAACAAGAGCAACTACTACCAGACGCCACATCCAGAGGGCGAGCCACTTCCTGTTGGCGACGAAGTCATCAAGTATTTCACCAAGCTCGTAGCTTACGACGCTCTCGCCGCTTTGGCAGCTGGAGGAGATGATATTCTAAAGCAACTTTCGATCTCCCGACCAAATCATGGCAAGAAGCTTCACCAGGTCATAGGAGTTGTAGAGATCACAAAAGCCCAGGCGGATCCGAAGAAGGGCATCAAAGCCCAGGCTGGAGACACAGGAGGAATCAATGGGAAGCCCATGGCACAAGCTATTCGCTCTCTCGTTAGAGGGTCCCTGTTGGCTTGCCAGCAGAATATTTCTTAGGGCTAGGGTAGCCAATTTGTCACCGTCATAGATGTTGGGGGTCTCACGACGAATGGGGGAGTTTAACCAAAGGTCTGGTTATTAGATTCGTAGCTTTTATGGTGGCGTTCTTTGGATATGACGAAGACCCGTACGCGTGTCCATACAATATGAAGAGGCACATGCCTGATTTTTCTTAATGATTCTTCGCCTGTGAACTTGTCCCTTGATCGTTCATCAATAAACCAAACAAATACAGAAAGAGCATCTTGATACTAATTAGAAATTCTTTCCGCTGAATAGCCAAATCCCACTTCACTGGTGTACCAAGCAGTGCTCTATTATTTAGGATATCCACCCCCAAAGTCAGCGAATAACCAATTCTTTCGAATGATCAAAGCCGACGCATACTCCGTACATTTGCAAGCCCTGTAAACACAACCTTGGCTAGACACCAAAGCTAAACTAGCCCTACTTGAATTAAAATATAGTGCCGCGAATTACTAATCCTTCCTTATATGAATACCTTCGACCTCCCTTCCCTCACAGCGACACAGTCTACTTCTGCGCTACGAGAACCCCTCGAATCGATCTATATCTCTTTAATGAACGCTAGCAGATCTCCATCTTCCACCTCATGCCACGTTCGGAACGCAAGATTCTTCACGAAACCACAGAATCGCATCGAAAAGCCTCGCAAAATCGTGCATTCCGTACCTTCATTCACAAAGCACTTGTGATTCCCCTCATTCCACAACCACAAGCTCAGCGGACCGCCAGAGCCGCAACGCCAAAGCCAAAGCCAAGCTACACATTGCCTCGAAAACACGTCCGCAGAGCCGCAAAGCCGCAGAAACCCCGCCCGAGCCTCCCTCTCCGAACCACGTGCGAAACCGTCCCGCAATACAAGATGTAGCCTCGGCCTCGGCCCGTGGTAAGGCGCCCGCGCTGCCTGCCTATACGAGAAGGTGCCCTGAGCTTTGAGATTGATAAAAGGACATAGGGAAGACGACGTGACGTTCACCTGAAGAGGCATAGCAGCTACAAGAGAGCAGATGAATGGGCAAATCGTATATCACTTGCAGGCACGTAAGAGCATGGAGCTTGTTGGGATAATTGGATTGGGGCTTTTGGAGTCATGTGACCTAGCTCGTGACTAAGGAACTGAAGAAAATACCATGCTCTTTTGCACTTGCTAATAGGCCTAGGCTAGGCTCTCTAGCCGCTCGCCGTTCTTTCAAGTATAACCATGCTACTCCTCAAATCAAAATTCTACATGCAAGGAAGTGTGAGACTGGCTTTGGACCAGGGGTCTTTCAAATATCTTCTTTTCCCTTATTATAAACTATTCCTCTTTCCAGACACCACCACACTAAACTCAGGAATAATCAATCCATTCTCAAAGCAAGCAACTATCCGTAGATATCCAGAACTCCTCAACTCACATGGCGTGATCCCTAACGGAAACTATGTGCACAAATGAATCGTGGAAAGGTCGTAAAAGATAAAATGGGAAAATACCCATATCGAGAATATATTTCCTCGTGTAGAACGCCGGGACCTTCGAGTGAGGGTATGATTCGAAAAGTCCTGTCTTGAAGATATGGTGGCGAAGATTGCGGAGTAGAATCGTAGGAACAGGTAGAAACTGGCTTGGTCGAAGACAACTAGTATCAAAGCTCCTGCTGTTGATTCCGATGACACCTCCATGTATCATCACCACGTCAAAAAGTATGTACTTGTGCAATTGCACACCCAGCAGAAAGATCGCTCATTCAACCGCCAACGCCAAATTCGAATATATCACACCATCTTACAAGCTGACTAGAGCCTCACATGACGGAGCACTTGGAATCGCTCCTTTCCCCAGCCAGCTTCACACTAAGTGCAACCCTCGCAGCTTCCGTAAAAGCCTCATTGACACCCCGATTCCGCATCGCCGAGCATTCCAAATATCTCAGGGCACCAATTCTCCGCGCGACCTCTAACCCCTGGTTGTAACTGATCGTTGGTTTCTTCTCCTGCTGCGCGCCGTTCGTGGCTTCGGCGCTGTCATCGTCTTCGTTGTCTTGTTCGCGCAGATCACATTTCAGTGCTACAAGTACAATCTTAACACCCTGGCAGTTATCCGCTATCTCGCTAGTCCATTTCGATTCCACGTTTTCGAGGGAGTCTTTTGAATCGACGGAGAAGCAGAGCATGATGGAGTGAGTGTCGTCGTAGGAGAGGGAGCGTAATCGATCGAATTCTTCTTGTCCGGCGGTGTCCCAAAGTGAGAGCTCGATGTGAACATTATCAACAAAGATGTCTGGTTCCGGAGTTATTAGCATTGGGACTCTTCCGCTGTTCTCAATACTCGGGGAAAAGACACTGCCCAGACGCAACTGATGACTTACCATGAACATAATTCTCAAAGACGGTCGGTTCGTAGACTGTAGGGAAGTACCTGCATGCGCCGTTGGTTAGCTACAATGCCCCCCGGGATGATGTACTCGAGAGGGAAACATACCCTCTTGTAAAAACGTTCAATAAACTCGTCTTCCCGCAAGCACCATCTCCTCTGTCATGTTTCGTCAGCCATCTATCCGCCCCATTTCTTCTGTCGCTTTTCGATATCTCATGCCATAGGGCGCCTGCGCATGTTTCCAGACAAGTGCAGGAGGTGCTGTACATACAATAGCACCAGTTTCCGCTTGGTGGTCTTGTTTCCTCCGAGTCCACACGGCATGATGTCGATGATTTTGTTGTCTCCTCTCGGTGGTATGTTATGTGTTTAGGGGCGAGTGCGAGCGTAGGTGATTGATACCCGTGCGTTCAGGGGCGCTGGTGTAGGAATGAAGATAATGCAATAATTACGAAGGAGCGTCGAGGTTGTATAAAGGCGCAATGGATGCGTACAGTATTGTACTGTATGGTAAAGAAGGAAAGACTTGGGGAGGGCTAACAAAGAGGGATGACGAGCACCCGGCGCGAAATAGATGGTGTATGTGTACAAGTAGGATCTTGGTTCGGGATGGGAGAGGCGAGGCACAAGTCTGCCAAGCATTGGTTAGTAAACGATCCGGAAGTGGGAAGGCGTAAGGCACGGTACTGCTAGATCAGATTGGTTAATTATTGCATGACGAGGTATAAATGTAAATATAGATATATATTTAGATGTATATTTGGGATTCAAATGATAATTATATCTTCTCCTTGCTGCAGAGTCGGAAGTTCCGTACCAAGCCAAGAGAGCCACCAGAGCTGTTCTTTTTGCCTTAGTCAGACGAGTCATGCAATTCAGCCTCTCCGGCGTCGCACATTTCTTGTGGCTTTGAATGGCTGTAATAGATGATCGTCACATGGAAGTTGGGTTCGTTGGTGAGCATTTCAACACACCTCAGAGATACTCCGTACAGTTACGACGCGTCGGACAACATGCAACTATTCAAAGCCTATAGCTACGATATGTGGAGGGATGCGAAGCCTTTCATATCTGGATGTCTGGCCTGTGTCTGGACGGTTCAGAGCGAAGCCTCAAGTATGCAGCTCAAACCCTACAGTCCAGCAGTCCAGCAGTCCAGCAGTCCAGCAGTCAGTCCAGTCTGGACTCAGTTCGTAAGTACGAGTCAGCTGAGTTGGCATGTTCCAGTATGATATGATATGCTATGCTATGCTATGCTATGCTATGCTCATCATGCTCATCAAAAGCTTCCAAACAGAGAGCGACAACTGTAATGATGACACGAGAGCCCGCCCCTCTTCATGGCTTTGGCTAGTTTCAGTCTGTCGTCTCCTCTGCCAAGTTTTGCATCAGTACCTGCCACGCCACGGCTTCAAGTGCTCTGCAACACATACCGGAAGCCGAAACAAAGTATCAGCTTGCCGAATCGTGGAAACTTTTGCTGGATATCTTCAACAATCCATGCGGTATATCACACAGCTTTGTAAAGAATCTGATCCGCAAATGTTACAAGGAGAACCCGACTTGTTTTCCTTGGTCTCCACTCCACTGAACCTTATATCAGCCCTTTGGCAGTTTTACTTGACCATTTTACGGCCAGTGCGGACCTGTCACCCCACTCTAGCTCTGCTACGTATACTCCGTATACCATACCGGTATGTATATTGAGACGGGCTTTTGCTTTTTTCTATACACTGTCAATGACATGAATACATTTCGCTGCAGAACCCGTTCATTTCTGAAGCCAAGATATCTTTCCTTATTCAATCTGTATTAATTATTCTAGCACGGATCCAGTTGAACAATCCCCACACAGTTCTATGTACATTCCAAATCCAAGTCAAATTTGACTTCTCTGACGCTCATGCTGGGCAGCTGGAAGCGTGTTTCCCCATTTGCCCTATCCCATATAATGCTTCAATGATATCCTTTCCCTTTCTTGCTATTGCTACCAGAATTATAAACAGAGCTCGCTGGGGTATCTAGTTTTGACGATGCGGCTATTTCAGCTCCCTCCACTTGCACTTTCTAATGTTTACTTGTACTCAAACACTCTTCTCCCCACGTTCAAGGCCTCCGTGGCTCCGCAGGAAGCTCAACAGGCGCAAAAGCACTCCTGTCTGCATCCAACTCTCCATAACGATTCTTGGTATCTGATGTTGGGTATTGCATCGTTGCTGGTAGTTCCATCCTTGGATCTTGCGGCGTGGTCCCTAGTTCTGACCTGGCGATTGATGGGCTTTTCGATACCGATGGGTCTTGGGCTGCTAGCTCCGCTTTATAGTAGCCGTGACTCTCCCCTCCATCCGCGTGCGGGTCTTGCATCTTTGCTACTTCTCCTTTATGGATGTCCTTGGGACTCCTTAACATGGCTGCATATTCTGGCGAGCGTCTCTTCATCCTCCGGACTATTGCAGCTAATATGAGCAAAAGCACGACTACTCCTCCAATCGAAGCGCCGATTGCAACTTTGCACCGGTCGAAAGACCGCTGTGGCTGCCTGAAGCGACTGCTGAGGGCGTAGCAGACGCGGACGTAGATGATGTTGTCGAAGCCGCCGCTGGAGCAGTGCTGGAAGCGGAGACTGAAGCGGACGCAGTACTGGATGGAGTCTGTTCATAACAATGTCAGCACGATATTCTAGCACGGAGGTAAGAGTCGCCCACATCAATTGTCGAGAACTGCTGGTCGTCGATTTTACTAACTGCCTTGAACTCAAAGCTCTGCGAAGCCCGGCTATCTTTCGTGATATTCGAACTTATCGCCAACAAATTGCCTCCGTCTCGAGCCTGCATTCGCCATCCCGTCTTGTTCGCCGAATTCGTGAAATAATACGAGTTATCCTTCCAGGGCGTAATCTGCCAGAACATGCCCTGGTCGATAACTGCCGTGCTGCCCAGGGCGGGTACGGTATTTCCAGTAATCTCACTTGGTGTAGGATTGTCAGGTTCCGCCGAGAGCATATAATTGGTAGCTCCAGATCCTTTGCATCGGATCACGTATGAGTCGTTGTGTTGGTAAAATTGCCAGAGTTGAGCATTGCCGACGGTTTTACCAATCTCAGTCAAGTAAACAGAGCCTGTCCCCGTTGTAGCATTGACGTTGCCGCCATGCATGGCTATACTATTGTTCGATTTGGTATACAGCGTATACCAGTAGTTGGTATCGAATAACGACATGATTGCAGAAATACTTTTAAAACCCCCAAAGAGCGCGATCAGACGGCGAGAAAGTTAAATTGTGGGAACGAGTGACGATGTTTTTTGACGAAGAAAGAAAGAAAGAAAGAGAAGGCATACATTCATGGTTTCCAGAAAACGGGAATCTGCTCAACTAAATTCGAAACCCACGGCCACGAGGTGACTAGGGTGAACAGTACCGGGGCGCGGCAACCAGCCAAGGAAGAAGAAGGGGGGCTGAGGCTGTAAGCACCGCGCTTGGCCCTTATGATTGGCTGCTAACGTGGTCGCGAAGCATCATCTATTCGTAAATTCTGATGGACACCTTCACTCTGATTCGGTAGAATGTGCGTTCTGGATTTCATTCGTCGGTTTTAACGAAATCGCACTTGACACTTGTAAGGATGCGCTTGGTGCTTATTCTTATTTTGGTACACTGGATCTGCCCTACGAGACATAGGCCGGACGGAATACCCAATCAAAACTTCTCTGTGGCTCTGTTAGCCGGATGAAACTGGCATTTTGTCTCGTGCGGTGACCAGCAACGTTTTAGCGTTCTGAATTAGTTCTGCTCTATGGGTCGCAGTGGAGGTGGTGGTGGAGATGGCGGCATGAGCCTTCTTTGTGGGGGCCTGGGGGATCTTGATATGTAACTCAATAACCCCCGCCTCTTTCCCAGCCAAGGCGAATTCGTATCATTCTACCTACTTGTTCTGGGCGAGAAGTTATTGCTAGATACTGGGTTTTGAAGAATTATTTCATATGTCAGTCCAAGTTTAGCGTTCTATTGCTTCTATTGATTAAAGCTTTACGTCTCCTAGTGGAAAGATGATATTGAAATTGAGGTTCGGTTCTTGATACCGGTATTAATCATTTTTTGAAACGCGACGCATAGCTAAAGGTGGAAACCCCTAAACATCAAAAGGAACAACGGCAACTTTTCAGAACCAATCTATTAAATGAAGGAGTAGCACTTTGTTAGAACCTTTTCTGCCCAGCACTTCCGTCGCCACTCACATGCTAGAGCTCGTAGTTCTGAGACTGTCCGCAACCAGACTTTTCTCCATATTGCCAGCATCATACATCCAAGCACTACAGAGCACTACGATCAGCCTTGTTCCCAGTCAACTCCCCCGGAAAGTGAGAAGCCTGTCATCTGGGGCATGGGGCAATCTTGAAGTCCTAAAAAATTGATCTTGGAATCAAACGTTATGCTCAAGGTTCTAAAGTGGGGCTTTGGGGCAGGGGCAGGGGCTTGGAATTGAGTGTGAGAGTCGTGACTTTGAGCGAGACAAAGGATGCGAGCAAATGGTAGAGATTATCAATCGGTAAGTGAGCGCGATTATGGAAAAGTTTGGTTGTGGTGCGTTTGATAACACCGCTTCGTGGAACCTGTGCGCTGCTTGGAGAGCTCTGGACATTTCGATCCCTAGTAGGTCGTGTCCTTCCCCGCGCTCGACGAAGATTGCTGGAGCTATGAAATTAATAGAGTCTTTTAAGAGGAATATATATAAGAAATATACAAAAAGTACAAGAAATTAAGAAAATGTATTTAGATTAGTTAGTATTAAATTCCAATTCACCCTACTTTATTATAACAAAAGGGGATTTAATAACAGGCTACAATTTTAGTAATATAGCATAGCTATAAGAATAGCATATTATTAGTAGTAGCACAGCTAATTGCTAAAGGGACCCTAGTCACACCCTAGGGTGGGCTGAAGTATACTTATAAGTTTTATATAAAGTAAAAAGCTAGGGCACTCTACTATATACTTTTAATACTTATCCTATATTATGCAATCCCTATCAAGGGCATGGTAGGGACGGGCACGCCATTCGTCATGGTTGATGCTGCTTGATGCGGCTTGTTTCTGGGATTTGGGTTTAAACACATCTGTGGATATATCGCCCAATATTTGCTCGAGTCTGGAGCACTCTCTCCATTCCAAAGACCTGGCGCAGCACTAGGATAAAACCCATATCTCAGACACCCAACGTCCCTGTAACCGCCAGTCCCCGAGTTATCATGACCTGTAGACACATTAGTTTCTCAAATAAATAAATAATTATACCTTGAGGAACCACCACTAGACTTACAATCTGTGTACGTAGAAAGGATAATCTTCGCGAAATTCTCTGTTTTATCCCCACTGACACCTAACGGATTATCTGGTACCTGTGAGGCATATAACTTGCACCCGGGTATCCATCCAATATTCACTAAGTAAACAAAGCCGCCACCACCTCTGCCCTGGACCGATCCGGGGAGCCAGACCTCCGTAATATTGGGGGTATTCGGGTGAAAGAGTTGGCCGGGGTTTGCAACCATAAACCCTATGATTTGCTTGACCGCTGACAAACGCATCGAACCCAGCCACGGGCATTTGGTTCCCCCATTTTCGGAGCAAACGAGTGGGCCGATCGTTGGTTTTGTCGGAGGTGCAGTCGGGGTTGCAGACGGTGTCGAAGAAGGAACTGCAGACGTTGTCGAAGAAGGAACCGGGCAGTTTGTTATGTTCTTTGGAGGGGTAATTGTAAAGTTGTATACTCCACAGCCTGTATCGAATGTGCCCTCCGGGGCCATCATGTCTCGTTGGCCACCTTGGCCCCCACATTGGCCGCCGGCAAAATCGGAATATACAAACCCGCAGTTAGCAGCGCATCTTTTCTGGTGTGTTCCCTTGTCGCTGTTCCCGGTCCATGCAAAGGTGAAATTGAAGTCTGTGTATTTTGTAGGGTCTGGCGGCGGAGTCCTCCGTTGTAGCAGGCCGTAGCCTCGCGGTCCGATCTCTGGGATCTCTCTTTCTTTTAAAATTGGCGTCGAGCCCGCGATGACCTTACCGAGACTGTCGAAAACCACGTCAAGGGCCTTTAAGGGCGCTTTATTGACTTCCTGGCAGAACTTGCCCCAGAGATTGTTCCACACATTAGCTGGGACATCTGAGGCGCAACCGCCCACGTCGCATTCGGCCTTGCCAATCGGACCCTTCTCGAATGGGGCGGGGGCGCGACTAGGAGCACCGCAATCCCCGGGATCGCACGTCCCTACTTCTTCGATGATTCTAGCCTGCTCCGCGAGCCATTTGGGATCTCCAGGCTGTGACCAGACGTCGGGAAACGTCATACAAGGACAACCTAACTGTTCGCCAATTTCGCACGTTCCTGTGAACTGTCCCAAGCAGTCTGTGCATATAGGCTGTAGTAGGTTGGTTAGATACGGTCTGAGCAAAGCTTGCGAGGAACGTCACATACCAAATCTTGTGGTTTTGTTGGACACATGAGGCAAGGACATGGTTTCAGCCAAGCCGTAGTACATTTCCACGAGTTTCCGGACTTCTTGCCTTGGCACCACGGCGATTTGGCATACGGTTTCCCAAACGCTTTTTCATATGGTTTACAGATGAGTTCGAACTTCTGTGATTCACTAAGGAGTGATTTTGCTTCCAGAAAGGTCTTCCTCGAGTCAAAAAATAGGTTGTAGCCTTCGACTATGGCGAAGATAAAGGCAAAGGAGATGACGTTTGCACCCGACTCCGGAGTGATTCCTGGAAGAATGTTGGCAATCGAGCCCACACCCCAACCAATAAATTCTGAAAAGGCAGACCGAATGTTATCATTTGCAAACTGGGGGAGTGGGACAGAAAGCTGCATTGCCCCTTCAGCTAGACCATGAAGTGATCCCCCAATGCCAAGCTCTTTCAAAATGTCTCGAGCACTATTCACCATGCATTCGACGGTGGCTGTATTGTCCCTTTCCTCTAGGCCATCATAGTTGTTTGGGTCCAGGTTGCGCTTCAATAGTACCGCCAGACATATCCCAGTAGTGTTCTTGCTTGTTAAATAATCGTTAGCGGCAGTCTGGTCCGCGGTGGTATTCAAGGTGATCTCCCATCCTCCGTCCTGTGCAATAATAGGTGATGTACCGTTTCCTGTGAAGCTTGGCGCACCAGTAGGTGATGCAGTGCTTGGTGGTGCAGTGGGATCTATCGGCACTAATACAGGTGAAGCGTCATTGGTGGCTGTAGCAAGCAAAACGGCAGTTGCACCTGCTGCTGCACTACTGAACGAAGAGAGGTCGGCGGCGCCGAAGTGTAGTTCCGATAGCTGTGCATTATCTCCAGCTGCAATTGCGACTATACCGGCTACAACATATGCCACGATGGCGCCCACAACGAATACGGGTGCGACTCGTGCTTGAAGGTCCTCGGACTCGGCATTGCTAGCATCGGAGATAGCTTGGTTGATTGCGGAAAGACATGTGTCGGCGGTAATCTCCTTGCAATATTCTTCCACTGTTGCCTTTAGGTTTGACTGGAGATCTGGTCCAAATGCTATAGATATCCCACTATCGGGTACAGTAGTACCGGTAGGTTTAGGTGGAGATATCAGTAAATTATTGCCCGTTGGCGCTGATACTCCGGCCTGTGTGACTTAATAAATATTCTGTATATAATGCTCAAGTAGGCAGTTGTACTTACAGTCGTTTGCAGGTACTTCTTGAGATCCCCGACATTTAGGGTAACCGGTTGTCCATCTCGTTTCCAATGTGTAGTGGTAGCTGGAGGACTGTGGGTGGTTGCTGGAGGACTGTGGCATTCGGAGACGGTGAAAGCAGTGTAAAGTAGCAGCAGGACATTGAAACGACACATGTTAATAGCCCCCGCCTGAAACGGAGAAGAGCAAAGGAGCAAAGACAGATAGATGGATAGGTGAAAGATAGAACGTAACGCAAGAAGTTTTTAGAAGTAGTTAGGATATATAATGGAAATATTAAGCAAGCTAAGTACAATTTCTTTCGTGCGGCTTATTTTCTATAAATATATCCCGCGCTGACTGAGAAGCTTATATTGAACAAAATAAAGGGGTATCACTTGCTACTCGCATTTTGTTTTAACGAAGTACGAAGTTATACTTCGTAAGTGATATAAATAGACTTAAGCAAGACGGTGCAAAAGAAATCCCTTCTCTCCTTAGTACGCGAGGTACACACGTCGCTACTACTGCGCAGGCCAAATCTGATGTCGCTTGTGTGATGTGCTAACCTGGCAAGAAAAGCAACCGAATCGCGTGTTCTCTCTACCCGTAGGATGAAGTGGAGAGGCTTGCGACGGAGTTACTCGAGTATGGGTGAGGTGAGCTCTTCTGGATACTCCGTAGACAAGCGAGCTTTAGTGCCTTTATTCCGACGGTTTTTTCGTCCACGAAGGAGTAAACGTTTGAATTACCTGGCAAGCACGGCCTAACAGCGCTGCAACTACTCGCATTTGTTTTTAAGTCTGACAGTGGAGACTGTTTAGCGTGGAAAGGATAAATCTCGCATATATAACTAGCTCTTTTCCCTAGTAAATTTATATATCCGCAGTGTCGAATGCAAGTGAGGTTGGTTTATTAATTGAGGTTTACAAATCGATCTAAGCTGCAGAGTTTTTATGGCGACTAGCGCCACGCGTGACCAGCGACCCTCAATTCCGACATGCAGAATCGCAAGAAAGATTAATACTGAAGCAATCTTACGGAGTTAGAGCCTTGTATTTCGTTGGATAGAGGCTCTCTAAGTGGCGTGGAGTATAGAATTGTGGAGTCAACATACTCTCCACTGTCAGCAGACTTGAAAAAAAGCGAGTATAAGGTAAACATGTCCTCCTGCCGTTTAAATGCCCTCACCTACCGATATCTACACCCGTTTACCAGGTAAGTCAGACGTTTACTCTCCATGAAGAGCGCGACTTATTATGATAGCAGGCAGGTAACAAGCGGAAGAAAACTTGCGGAATACAGCCACATTCTAAAAGGCTTCTTAGTATTTTGCCGATTTTTAACCACCCACACTTGTTTTTTTCCCGCGCCCTCTTTTACCCTTTTGCAGCCCCGCTATAACTCGTTCGTCTGTTCCGATACGGCCCCTTTTTCGTACACGTAGAGATTATGCGGGGCGCGCTTCAGCGGCTACGAAGTACTCGTACTTCTGGCTGATATACGCTAGCGCAGGATTAATAGGCCTCGGTACCGCCGCACCGGCCGTCTTTTATTAATCTATTAGCATCCGTTTTGTAAAACTAGTATATTGAAAGGAAGGCCTAATGCATCTTTTATATTAAAAATAGATCTCGGAACAAGAATAGGATTAGGGAAGCTATTTGCTTATCTTATGAGATCTCTGATTAG
This sequence comes from Lachnellula cervina, assembly GCA_007825325.1. Lineage (NCBI taxonomy): Eukaryota > Fungi > Ascomycota > Leotiomycetes > Helotiales > Lachnaceae > Lachnellula > Lachnellula cervina. The sequence continues at coordinate 21,655 of QGMG01000325.1, read as the reverse complement.
AGTATTATTATATTACAGCTTGCTCTTCTATTTTATACTAATAGTCTGATAGTCTTTGATTTTGTTGCCTTTTCTTTTCTATTTGATCCGGCCGACTCCATTATGTATTCTTCCTTATTCACATGGGCAACTATATTAGCGCTTTTAATACGCAATATATCAGCATACTATATTTCTAAGGATTGTGGAGATAGTAAGTCTTCTATTCTATATTTTATCTTTATCAAAGCAACTCTCTTGCTAGTTATCCTATTATATCTTACTATTACTAACAACTATTATCTCTGCTATAGGAGACCAATGGTTACAGAAACAGATTGATGAGGCTTTTAAGCGGGTAGATATTACCGCCAAGGAACTTATGAAATTCCCCTCAGTTTTTGGTGCGCAACACGAGCAGAATCCAAATCCAGATATTGCCGACGTATTTAAACTCCTTTTTAAGCCGGGTGATCATGTGTTCATTATCGCGTCCATGAAGAAGTTATACGAAACATCTTCAAAATTTCGAAAGTTGATCGTCACCCATAACGATATGGATGAGGGTAATGCTGATCTTATGGTATGCAGAATGCGCACCTCTCTATATAGTAGTGGAATAGACTACTAAATCATCTCTACTTAAACAGGCCTTTTATTGCTCAAATGATCGTTTCGAACCGGACAAGATTCAAAAAGAGGGTAAACTATATTACAAAGTCAAAGACCGCGACTTCACGGTAGAAGCTTCAATATATAAGGATTGCTTTCCAAAGCCATCTAAAAAGCAATCCTCAAAAAATGATCTACTCCAGGCATACACTTCCAGATTTGGGTTTTTCAACAATGACATCCAAATCTGCCCCTGGTAAGCCAAGCTAGCATCGCCCGTATGCTCTTTTGTCTGGGGCGCCGCTTCTGATTTGATTTATAGGTACCTGCCCAAAACAAAGCCACCAGGTCTACCAGAAGTCAAGAAATGCAACTGGTTTTCCAGGCTGATCCATAAAAAGGCTGGTCAGGTACCTGTAGATCAGGCACCTGTACTCCCTGTTGGTGTAACAGCAGCAGATGTGGTTCTGTCGAGCGACTTTGTTGCAACTATATTTCTTCAGGTGAAGCACGTATTCCTCGCATCGCAATACTTTGCTAAGTTGTGCCTCCTCTATAGTTGATGCGCACATCTACCTATGGCCTTGCAACTGACCCCTCTGAGGATAAGGGAAAGTCTAAATGGGAGGCCTGCGTAAAGGCGAAGAACTTTGACAATACCGACTCGCTCGCGTTTCTTGGAACAATGGTATATCAAATTAAGACCTGTGGCCAGACGGCGAATGAGGGTAATATTAAAACCTAGCCTTTACACGTGGTACATCAGAGCTAATCGAGTCTTAGATGGTACGATGCAAGGGGTTAGGTGGGGGTTCTTTTAGTTTAGTTTAGTAGTGTTTAACGCCGGAGGAGAGAAGCCACTTAGGCTTCCTCCAAGCCTCTCAGAGAGCATTAGAGCGTAACTAGCTAGGTGATTTACAAGTGTATATACTAAACCTAGAAGCTAAAATTTAGTTATAAAGAACTCTAGCTATACTAGTTTATAGGCTATTTATTAATTCTTAAATCTCTCTGCTAGTTAAGAGACCTCGTAGAAAAGAAGTACTATAGGCTCTATATAAAGGTAATAGGAGTATATATTTTAATATCTCTTAGGTTAAGCGTATATATACCGGAAAACGGAGGGTAGAAATACTTTATAAATAAGTTAAGAGTATTCTTAAAGCGCCTAGTTCTCTTTCCTCCTTCTCTACTAGTTAATATTAAGGCCTTTAATATCTCTTCTATCTCCTTTCCTCTCTTTCCTCTATCCTTTCCCTTCTACTGCTACTCGCAGAACTCTCTTCTACGCGCTTATATATATCCTCTCTTCTATATACAAATCTATTCTCTCTAACTTATAAAATACTCTACCTTTCCTCCTTCTAGGTATATATAATTAGCTTTACTCTTAAAGGAGATTTATAATATCTCTATAGGACGCGACCTAAGGCGTAATTGCTAGGTAGCAGTTCCTATAATAGCCTGCGCGTCTCGAGTCTCTAAGTCTTCCTTCCTATATCTGCAAGTGTATATTTATAGTATGCTGCTTTTTATTAAGGGCTTTATATTGTATTAGTAGAGGTAGGTCGGTAGGTCGGTAGAGGACAGGTAGCTAAATGCGTTCTCTCTTTAGCTTAGAAGAATACATGTTGAAGCATCGCCAGTTTGTATCCAGCGCCGCGTACAGGCGCAGAGATCCGTCTTCGCTGACCAGGGGTTAAGCAGTGAACGGCCCCAGGTTCAAGTAAGAGAGAACTCGGACATAGTTAGAGAGCAGCGAGATGTTATCTCACTCTAGATAGCAAGGAATCCGCATAGTAGTCAGAGATATGCGCGAAACCAGTCTCATCGTTATAGCTTAAGGTCTCAGGATAGTATGTTTATACATGACGTGAAAACGCGGTTTTGGAATCTACATCTATGAACATTTTCAGACTACGTTTTCATTCGAGGCAAGTCATGTTAGTTTTACTCCGTGCAAGATAGTTTTGGACGCTATTCTCCGAAATCTTGGAGCATCAATTTTGCACTTCAGATATAAAGGAGGTTGGTTTCCGCCCCCGGCATCAGTCCTATACATCCCATATTTAGAAGTCCTATAATTGCTCACCGGCAGTGATATATTCTATTCCCGTTATGACAACCAATTTACGATGGTGCAGATTCCAAACCGCTTGATATTTACTGCGTTCAGGGGCTCGTGGGCTAGTAACGACGCTCCTCCTCTTCACTATGTGAGTAAACATCATTTGAGCGATGGTACGGAGTACTAATAACATCAATATTGCTCAATTTCAACGACCCAACAGCGGATATAGCGTCTGCTTATAGTGCGGTGCCCTTGCAGAAGGATTGTAGATCCCTCCTGTGTAAAGCCCAGAAAATGTCGCCCAAGTTGTCGGATGACCGCTCGAATACACACCGCTGCGACATTGATCAAATCCCAAGACCGGCAAACTGCTGCTCTAAATCCGTCGCCCGTGTCACACCTCCCACGGCCTGATGGTTCCGGCCACCAACAGGAGAACCGCATTGCGGGCATATCGAGGTCTGCATCGGCATGCCGCATTCTCCAATCGTGAACGGGTGGTTGTTCTCACAATAGTACCAGTGCCCCGTGCCAGAGAAGCTCTGTGCCATAGCCGCGTACACGGCAGCTTTCTCGTCGTTGCTTACTGGCAGGTAGAAGGTCGAGCCACGCAGCATCTTCTCGACATCACTGACCTCCTCTTGCATGCCGGCTGTTTGGGCGGAATACTCAACGCATATCTTGCGTGCTAGGGTCAGATGTTCTCTGGCCTCGTCCAAAAGTTGGGTGAGTTCTGATGTGGGATCAGCGAAGCTTCGCTCGAGGGCAAAGAATCGGGCCCAGTAGAGATGGCCTTCGACGGTGACTCCAGGCTGGCTTCTTGAGAGCGATTCTGTAATCAGCTTTTCGCAATCTTTTCTATTGATGCTCAAGTCTACTTGTACGCCATGAGAATCTGCTTGCATCGCGCCTTTTCGACCGCTGAGGAAAGTTGATAGGATGGTGTAATCGCATCTGATAAGCAATACTGTAGTCAAAAGTCGGTTCCGAACTTGTAAAATGTCGACTTTCGCATCAAAATTGACATCTACGCCGCGATGCCTGCGAGCGTCCTGTGCGAGGTCGTAGATGCGGCCGAATGGCTGTTCGTCTTCATCCACTTGGCCTAGAAACTTCTTGATATCGCTTCGAAGTCTTAGAACCTGTGAGTATTTGTCGTTCTTTTGCATGAGCTTTGCAATCTGCAAGAATTGTTTGTCCCGAGGGCCTCGCAACTGAAGCGGTCCAGAAGAAGAGCCTGCCAGTAGCACCCCACCTGTTGTCTGCTGGTGACCTTCATTATTCTCGCGGAGGTTCCCCTCAATTCCTTGCATTCTAGCCACCAGAGGGATGAATTTCATGTTTGCCCATACGATGAACTTTTTTGTGGCCTCGTCGATAAGGGCTCGACGAACGATCCTACTATATCGATTGAGAGTTCGTAACGGACCTCGACAGATCGGACAGCTTTTCATTCCAGAAGCGGAGAATGGTTCCGAACTATTCTTCAAGCTTACGATAGACCCTTCAGCGTCCATATTGTAGAAATCAGACATGCTCATGTGCCCATCCATGCTCTCCAACGTCAGGATGTGGCCACATGGTGGTATTATGCAAGGACTCTCGTCGAGATCAACCTCCTTAAAAGTGGATGACATGATAAAGTCAGCGATCATGTCTTTGGTTGTTTGGCTAGCGCACGTTTGACAGTACGCGGAACTTGGGCAGGTTTCTCCACAAACAGATGGACATCGGTGCCCACAAGCTAGCGTCTTTTGACAGCGCTCTGAGCACGGCAAAAGGTCACAAGGGACTGCACAAGGCAAGGGGCATTTTCCCCTGTGAGGGCAAGACCAAGAACAGTCTGCTGCGCAGGGAACGCAAGGCTCGTGACACAGCTTGCTACATTTCGAATGAGTGCAACTGACTTCGCAGGGATTGGTGCACGGGGGACAGGGCTCAGCGTCGTGGCATTTGGCTCTGCAGCTATGGTTGCAAGTAGTATATGGTCTTTCACATTTGGTGTTGCAAACCCCATGTTTCTCTTGCGTAATGACGCCTTCGAGTCTGACTCTGCAATCTTTGCAAGTGTTTGTGCAGTTGTGCCCACAAGATAAAGCTGCTCCGCAGGTTGCTGAGCAAGGGTAGTCGACGTCCAGAGGTAGCTCGAAGCAACGGACTAAAATCTTATGTGTGCAATGCGTCATTGTTTGCTCCATTTGGACCTGGCATTTGACCTTCTCGGGTCTCTGCGCCTCATGGCATCTTAGCTGCTGGGCGACGTGTCCACAAGGTAGAGGTACACCGAATACCATGACCTGGCATTCCAGGTCGCATTTATCTCCGCAAAGCTTGGGGCACTCGTGCTCGCAGCCTTTCTTAGTTCGCGGGCAACGTTCGAGGCAGCGAACTGCATTGTGCAAGGCTGTCGAATGGCACTTATTGACACATGAATGACCACACAGTAATCTCGACGAGCATCTCAGTGAGCATCCACCTTCAGGGGCTAGTCGAACGAAGTCGTCAGGCTCAGAGACCTCGATTGGTGTTTCTTTATGCCGAGGACAACACAACGCCAAGGTAGGACCAATGCTCTGGGAATTCTCCAGAATTGAGAGCACTTCAGCCCACATTGAAACCGGTCTCGCAGTATCAGAATTGCCAATGATATACCTATAGTCAAGATCTCGGAGTCAGCGTTGTCTAGTATGTTTCGGGAGCTGATGCTTTTCCATTGGAATTGAGACGATATTTCAGGGGAGTCGGCTCTTCAGACATTCATAGAGTGAACTAATAACTCCTGAGCTGTCCGAAGTAGAAAACGTTCCTCCGGGAAGGTTACTCACATGCCATGTTGTGCCCGACTCAGCAGTACATTGATACGATTGGACGTCTTCAGGAATCCGCACTTCGCTCATCATTACTCCGAACTAATGAGATAATAACGACTTTGGCTTCTTCTCCCTGGAAATTATCGACTGTTGCAATCCGTAAAGCGTTGAGCATCGTTGTTTTCTGTACCAAGCCTTGGCCACCAGCTGATGTCGCTGGGTCTTCTTGAAGCCCTTTCGCTTCCAAGTCTTCTTGGTCTCGATCACTAACCACGATCTCGAAGGAACTTGCTAGGCGCTTTTTGATTTTCTGCAGTTGGCCTAGATAGGGAGTTATAATGGCAATATCCTCACTGCTATATGTTCCTTGCTTCACAAGATGGGTGGCTAGAGCGGCGACTACCTCCACTTCGAAGTTATTGGTTTTGGATAGTGACACGGCCTGGGAGGATTGCGGGTCTTCTTTCTCCTGATGATCAAGCCAGTACAATCGATTTCTCATGCCAACAACTTCTGGATATTCCTGCACCGATGAGTCATCTTGCAAGTCTGGATAAAGTGTAGTTCGAATCAGTTCGGAAATCGATGGGTGCATCCGCCGCTGAGTTTTCAGCGTGCTCAAAGGAACCGAGAAGGTGCCGGGCTGCCGCTTCACGAGACGTTCAAACAGAGAAATGTCGAGGGAATATTTCTCGCCCCGACGATTGTCATGTTGAAGTTCGTAATTGTTTATTTGGGGTCGTAATTGCTCATGGTCGCCAATCAAAATGGCATGTTCTATTCCGGGAAGGAATGCGGTAAGAGTATGTGCTTCGAGAACCTCGCCAGCTTCCTCGCAAAGCATGACTTTCGCATGAACCCGTTGGAGCATTTCGATATTCCTGGCTAAACCAGATGTGGTGACCCCGATAATGTGTGCTTGTCTGAGACACCGAAGATCCAGCTCGCTGTGGCACTTGTCTAATGCAGATTTGGAGGTGTGATAGGAATCTAGGGCGTGAGTGAGGTCACTGGTGAGTTGTGCGCTCCTTCGCTCAATCCAATGATTGTACAAAGCAGTACGCTCAAAGGCCGACATTTCCTTCAGAGAAAGTCTATGAAGATGCGGGACTGGGCGATTAGAAGTGAGTTTCTTTGGCGCATTTCTGACCCAACTTTCCACGACTCTGAATTTCTTGCCCCGGACTTCCTGAAACCCTTCTTCGTCCACGCCATTGCCAAATAGCTCCTTATGATGCGATGGATGGTTATTCGACAGATGAACTTGGATATTCGTCCATGACCTGGGATTGCTCAACGCCGCCACTATATTTTGAACCTCTTGAACTATTTCTCCAATATCCTTATTATGTTGCCATCTGTCGTGCTTTTCCGTTTTCGTGGGCTCAACACTTTCTCTAACATTATGCAGAGTGCAATTGGCCAGCAAAGTGGATTTGGATCGCGACCCCAGGCGGATGACTTGGCTCATACCCTCCTTGACTAAATGCTCTAAAAGTCCATCGAGAGCATGATTTGTATAACAAACTATAGAAATGAGCATTAGCTTTACTTGGCAACTTTACAAAGGCCCTTAATATGACCCATGAGCTGCGAGACATTGTCCCAGTCAAGTCCGAAAGGTGCTGCAAACGGAAGTAGACTAGATTTTTGTTTTCTTACCACAGATAATAGGACCCATTTTAGCAGCCTTCTTGTTGTGGATCAAAGCTTTGAGGATTGCTACGCCTGTATAACTCTTCCCTGTGCCCGGAGGACCTTGGATGAGAGCTAGCCCCGTACTGAGAGCTCGGATGACTGCATCTGTTTGGGCGCTGTCAAGCGTCGAGCTTTCTTCAAGTTCCTTGAAGTCGAACCCTTTCCCAGGACTCAAAGTTAGGGGCCTACCGGCGAGGACATCCAGATTGAATGCGAAGCCACGACGAGCGGCGTAGGCAGGAGGTTGTATGGCCGCATCTGTAGTCTGTGAGTTCGGCGCAATAATCTCGGCGAATGGAAGATCCAAAGTCGTGCTCATCTTCTGCAAAGCTTCCAAAGTTGGTTGGAAAGATGGAAGGAGGACCCCGGGAAACTCGACTAGCGATTGTCGAGTTTTGGTATGCGTATCGATATGTGTACCAACCCAAATTGCATGCTCATGTTTATATTCAGCGAAACTCAATAACACAGATGCACGCTTCGGATGCCTGAAGAGACTTGGAAGGTTATCTCGGTTTGGAGGATCAGATTCTTTTCTTCTGGGGGCTGGATCGCACACAGAGAAGAACACAATTTTCCCCGTCGAAGAAACAAAGCAGACTAATGAGTCAACTTGCAGAAGTTTGCTTCCTTTCCACCAATCTTCTCGCTGTTTAGTAGACTTGTTTTTGATCTGAGGAGGTTGGTCGAACTCGGCAACGACTTGTAGACCCCTTCTGCGATCTACACACATACGATCAAAACGAACGTTCTCATAGACAAGCTTGCGAATGCCTTGTTGATTCTGGTGCATTGGTGTATTGCGCGTCGAATGGCCCAGTCTTGCAACCTCTTCACGCACAGCATCTCGCAATTGCCCGACCGTATCTTCGCGTAAGAGTCGGAACTGTCGATCCAGAAGTCCTGCAAGGCCGTGTAGATGATGTTGTGTCGAATCGAGCAAAGGTAGGTATTCATGCCGTGGGGACACGATCTCTAGAGCAGTAGGAAGAATGTGGATGTCAGCGATGCTCGCATGGTCATTGTCGTGCCGAGCCCCGTTGGTGGAAAGTTGCCCAGGCAGGTCTTGCATCAATTCAAAGGTCGCAGCTGGAGCACTGACCGAAGCCGATTGCGATGATGCGGTAGGCAGCGAGGAGCCAATGTTCAGACGACGTTTAATTCGGGCTAGGATTTGTTGTGAATCTAATGCCATAGAGTCTTCGGGACTGCACGCAGAGATGGTCTCTATAATAGCGGTGAATCCGTCAATGACTTGAGCGCTCTGGTTGAGCTCGATCAGCCGGTCGAGAACTGCGAGAACAGATGATAGAGCAATAACAGCGACTGCCTCGTCACTCGAGAATCGGCTTAGCATCATTGTGCATAGAGCGGATGCTGCAAACCGAAACACACTCAGGCCACGTCGGCCATTAGGGCCGAAGAGAAAAGTATAAATCGTATCAACAGGGTTCTCCAGTACAAGTGAGTGTAGCACATCAGGGTGAGAGATAATCCTGAAGAGGGGAAGAATTCGCGCTTTGAAAATCGAGACTGAAGCCTCGTCGTTCCGAACACTAGCCACATCGTTCGTGGCGAGACTGATCACTCCAAGGCCTTGCTCTGAGCCGAGTTTGGTAATGACTTCCTGCCGTGTTCCTGGATTGTCATGTTCCATGATTTTCCATCCGATCTCGAAGAAGATTTTGGTGTTTACTGGAGCTTCAAAGCGTCGACTGTTTGGGTCGCCCCGAGGTATCATGTATTTCCACTTGCGACATAATGCTTCTTCTTCCGTATCTTCACGAGCATGCGGGCCTGCACTTCCTGTAGGTATGGTAGTGTCATGGCTGTAACGACACTTGGCGCCGAAGCGGCAATGTCCACGCTTTTTGAGATCGAAGCAGAAGTTCGGTCTGTTGTTTCTCGAAGTCAGTAGCCATTCTTGTGAAGGGTTTGGTTTTAAAAACCCACGGCATTTTAATCGCCCAGCTTTTCAGATTTTCCGAGCAAATAGTAGTGTTGATAGCTTGGAGCTACTGTGTAAAAAGACTGGAATGAAGAAAGCTAGAGGAAGACAGACAAACTGGTATTTACACGCAAATGAACTATGGAAGCAAACAGAATATAAAGCGTTGTTAGGATAAGACCTCCAGCTTCACACGAGGCAACTTCTGACGCGCTGGACGGTTAGCTGCTGAAAGAGCCTGCATGTTATCAAATAGGCTGCCACTGGCAAACGGGGATTATTGCTTGATGGTTGCATATCCAACCAAAGGAAGCCTCTCATGGCCAGCCAACATGGGGCCTTGCATAATATGGCAAGGCATATTGCTGCTGTTGTGTTGGTATAGCGAACAAATAAGAAGGGAACATTTAGAGAGAAAGGCTGTGAAACCATGTGAGTCTTCCAAAACGGCTTCGTGGTGGACAGACAAAGCGGCAACGTTTTAATATGTGCCAGACATAGCAAGTGCCCCCAGCGCCGCTTTTTGTCTCCAGCCCAGCTTTCTCACTCGGCCCGGCCCGGTCCAATGAGCCGCAGCAAACACCCGAAACAACACCTCAGCCACCTCCTCACCGAGCCGCATAGAAGGCCAATATAATGCCGCAGAAGTGGCTCAAGCAAAGTTGTGACTGTAATCTGATGAAATGATAGCTCTTCGAAGGGAAGTGTAAGAAATGACCGCCCGTTTGACCTGCACAGGTCTGCATTTCGCCCTTTTATTTTCAAAGTACTGCAGACCATGACTAACACTTGCTGCTAAGTTGAGGCGATGATCTAAAAGGGTCTAAAAGGGATCCCTACGATCCGCAAATGAATTGCTTGCTAACTCCTAGCTTAGAATTACAAAGGCCATTAAGAGTATAAAATAAACATGAATGAAAGTTAGGCAGATACAACCGAGAAATTCATTAACGACATCCCATCATCCCATTCCTATGCTCATTAGGGTATCACAACAGACAACAGAACATTCTCATTGCGCCTTCTTTGCCTCTTCTTCTTCGTTCCATGGGTGCTTGATCGTCAAACACCAAATGTCGAGGTAATCGCAAATCGTAACGATCACATCCACCTATTTTAAATATCAGTTTTCCACATTCTTGGAAGGGGGTAAGAGGAACATACCACGAAGCTTCCATAAACCCCAATCGCGATACCAAGCATGCAGAACATGTACGCGACCTGATACCCACCACTACCAAGGGCACTCGGCCATCCTACCCCCAATTTGTCCTGTAAAAAGGGACCCAAAGAGTCGAATACACCATACGCAAGTGGGAGAACCAGGACATTGTAGTAAGGGAAATCCAGCTGCACGAGATGGGCAGTGATCATCTGTCCGACTGAGTATGCGTTTATAAGCCCGCCAAAGAAGACGAAAGGCACAAGATGATTGTGTAAAATCTCAGGGTTCAGGTACAGGTAGGCGGGGATTAGGGTCCAGGTTACGAAAAAGGGGACAAGGCCAAGGAGAGCGCCGCGAGACTTGTCGCCTCGGGCACGGCGGGCTTTGATAACATTCAGGGATCTATTGCTTGTTAGTTGGATCTTTAAGCATGAGGGAGATGGACTGACGATTGAACGGTATTCAGAACCAACACAGTCCCGCCCTGAATCATGTACCACTCATTGAAAGGTAGGTCGTAGATATATGACGAAATGAATGAGTACTGAGGTATGCCAATTGTGTGAAACATAGACTGTTGCCAGAAACTGCCACCTCCCATGACGCCCGTGAATGCGTATACAAATGTCAAGATGACGATTCCCTCCACAGGGCCAGAGACTATGCCGAGAGTGAGGGTCTTCGTGTGGTATTCGTCCCAGGTTTGTACGTAGAAGGTGAGGAGCGCTATATACCATTAGTAAGGTCTCGTGGGGTTCCGGTCGGGAAACAAACATCCAAAGAGCGTCATAACCGTTTTCCAACCCATTCCCAAGTTCTGCGAGGCTGCGAAAACCAGGACTTCCAGCGAGGTGTTGAGCGCATCGACGCCATGATCAAACAGCTCTCCCAAAGGACCACTCTGATGTGTTCTCCTCCTATATTACAATCAGCACAGATCTCATTGCCCATTTAAGACGTGGGAGAACTCACGCCTGCGACCCATCAACCGCATCGAATGTCTGGTACAAAAACAGCCCTGCAGCCCAGCTATAATAAACCCAAGTCGGACAATCCTGATCCAGCGTCGGCGTATACCACAACAGCGTCAACACATTCACGATCACAAAGCTGAAGCCCGTCAGCGTGATCAGGTTCGGCGCCATCCACATGGGGAAGCATTTTATAACGAAGTGGGTGTAGAAGGGCTTCAGGACATAGCGCGAGAGGAGGGAGTGGTCGACGCCGGAGTATTTGTATTGCTTCAGGCCGGGAAGCTTATCCTGGCGTACATACACCATGGTTGCGACTGGTAGTTGAATAATGAGGGCGAAGAGGTTTTCAAGAGAACCGTGGTGAGGTGGGATGTTGTCTGTCCTTTTTTCAGTCGCGAAATTTAATCATGCTTGAAAGACGCGACATCCTTGGCAACGTCATTTCTGCCCGAATTCAGGGATATGCGGCATGTATGTGCCAACAGCACCACGATTCTACAGTACTTTATTCTCTCCATCACAAAAGATGGGAAGACATCTAAAATCTGAATCTCATAGAGCATCATCATCATATTTTATGACCTTCCAGACTCCTAATGAGACCAGAAAAAATTATTCTTTGTGGCTTTTGAAAACCATTCTCTAGACATCAATCAATACATCAAAGTCTCAACTCCATTCCGCGCTATCCCTAAGCAACAGACCCAATCACCAGAGCTGCAATTCCTTCCTCGTCGCTCCGTACGACGATTTTACTTGTGACACCAGATTTTGTAGAGTATGCCATCCGGATGTTGGCAACGACCTTTCCGCCAGTGACAGTCTTGCCGAACAGCTTGAGAGTGTGAGTAGTTGTATTGATAGGTACATCGGTACCATCCAGAGGTTGTAATGAGAGGGTCGTAGCAAGTTGTTCGGTTGCATCTAATACTAATTAGCATATTCTGATTCAAGATTATCAGTATTAACTTACCCGCAATGCTCTTGACACCACTGAGCTGCAATGTCTCTTCCGCCTCTTCGCCTGAAGCACCGACTTGCTCCCAAATGTGGTTGAAGTTGCCAGCAAAGGCTGGCACGACATAATCACTTCCATTGAGCTCCAAGTCCTCAACTTGATATTCATCATCGTAACCAGACTCCTCGGGCTCTCCAGTTGTGGGATCGATTTCTTTCGTGGTAAATTTCAAAACATTTGTAAAGCTGCTAGCAGGAAAGGAAGCTTCCCCATTAGACTTCTTGAAAGAAACGTAGATAGTTCCTGGCTCGTCGGTGGCAAGCTTGGCGGCTGGGATGATGAAATCTTCCTCGAGCTCCTCCTCTTCCGAGGGAGTTGCGACAACCGAGACGTCTTCTAGGACAGTGTCCGGGAGTGTGTTCTTGACTTCGTACTGGAGGACAATGTGCTCCTTGAAGATATGCTTGACAACACTGACTACATACTCTGTTTCTGATTCGGTCAATTCCACCACAGGCGAAGACTTCAGTACACTGCCATACGGTTTCATCTCTGGTATCCGTAGAAGCTCTTGTTGGTATTTCTGAGCAGCAACCGAAGCTGTTGCCGCAGCCTCCGTACTTGATTGCGATGGTTTTGTTGGTCCGGTCTTAGGAGCCTTGATGGTAGGTGTGACAGTTGTAAGCTTCTTGGTCCTGTCTTCGGCGTCTGCTTGCTCCTTAGTGACAACTGGAATAGCTGCAATGTCGAAAGGTGTGTCAAATGTTGTCTTGTCTTCCGCTGTAACGTACATTACTAGTTGATGTTCGAAATATGGAAGAGCAAAGGTATTTTCTAGAAATGAAATTAGCAGAACTCGTGCCAATTTGAGAGAAATGCTCACCATTCTTGATAAAACGATCGGCCATTTCATCTGACTCGCTCATAAGTCTCAGATTCAAGGCCGCACGATCACGGACTTCATCATCAACGTCGTCCAGACATCTGGTGAGAAGAACAGTGACGCTGCGCTTGACCTCTGGATCCTTTTGGCCTACACCGAATTTCGCTAGAGCTGTGACTGCCGCAGCACGAACAATAGCATTTTCAAGAACAACGCGGTTATAAATGTACCGGATGTACTTTGTGGGTTGCGAGGTCTTTGGACCTTCCAGACCCAGTAGATGCAGGATGCGGACCGCTAGCTTTGTAAATTCGCAATCTTCGATGAACTCGCAAAGATGCGCTAAAGCATCCTCCTTGGAGTCAGGTACAAATTTGATCAAATCGAACATGCTCTCCACAACAGCGCGCTTGAATTCGTACCCTCCCTCATCCCGCAATATACCACTAAGGAATGCTAGCATACCAGCTTGCTTGCTAGGAAATTTCAGGCAGAGTGTTCGAATGGCTTCAACAATTGTGATCTTGAATTCGTCGGTAATATCGGCCATGAAGCCAGATATTTGCTTCATCAGACGATCAACGCTAGCCTCATTTCCAGTCTTCAAAAGGGTAGTGATGGCAAATGTGGCAATCGAACGATTGCTGTTAGAGATGAGTAGTTCGATATCGGGGTTGCAGGGATGAACAGCCTGTGGTTTGAAGGACGCAAAGTTATGAAGGATTCTAATAGCAGCAAATTTGGTAACTGCGCGGGGAGATGTCAGGAACAATTGGAGAACATGGATGGCCTGGGTGACTTCAGCATCTGTGATATCTCGCATATCACAAATTGCTTTGGCAGCCTCAAAATTGACCATCTCGCTCTTGTGTCGAAGCCAGCCGTCCAAAAGCTGGATCATTGGCTTCCGGAGTTGTTGATCCTCCTCTGCCAATTGAGCTGCCAGTCGAACAAGCATAACGGTAGCAGCAGGGCTCTTTACGGCCCCCGCAGTTCCAAATTGCTGAACCATCTTGACCAATGCCATCCTGTCGTGCATTCTCATTTGGTAGAGAAGTCCAATTGCGTGGTATTGTGTCATAGTAGAGTTGTTCACCGGCATTTGTCCTGATGACGATGAGAAACCCAGAGAGAATCCGCCAGATGATTTCGTAGAGCTTGCCGCTTCTTGCGTCTCGCTCTGCCATCTTCGAACTACGTCGCGGGCGATTGGTAGGAGGTGGTAGGAGGAAATGAGGGCGGCGGAAGAAACTGATGGGTTCTTGTCTACAATGGCTGTCTTCATGACACGCTCAACACTTTGGACAGTGGAGCCCTGTGAATAGTCAATATAAGCCTTCCAACAGCTATATGGGCACTCACATCAATGATACGGCACAAGGCGCGTATAGCATTGGGTCTGTAAATCGCATCCGTTCCACCACCAGTATCCTTCATGATTGTACTTGTGACCATAATAATATCCTCTGCGGAATGCGCCAACTCCTTGATAATGAGATGGACCATCTGTCGTAAACTGGCATCTTTGTTCTGGAAAAGCTTTGAGATGCCAAAGAAAAGCGTCGTGGCTTCGTTGGTAGGAAATCGTTCCCCGGTGTAGAGAAGGAGGGCAATCTTGGTGAGAAGAACTCGACATCTTCTGGGTTGGATGGGAGAGGAATTGAACAATCGTGCTGGCAGGTGTTAGGTGGGATTTGGGGGAAGGGGGAAGGGGGGCTTCATGCGCACCTTCTTGAAAGACAGAGGTCCGGTCCACCTTCATAATTGCGGCGTCGCCATCTTCGTCTTTCTTGCTGTAACTCATGGTGAGAGAGGGCAGCTCCTCAGCTTCATGAATTGCAGGAAGAAGGGCTTAGGAAATTGTCGTCTGTAGATGTGGTTGAGGGAAACGTAGCCCAAATGTCGGTGCGGGATTCAGATGTTAGCGCAAGCGGAATGTCTTGGCATCGACCGGAGGCCTAGGAGCGGAGCGGAGCGAATTCGTCGAAATGTAATATATGTAATGAAACACATTCAAAACTCTACAAGTTGAAAAAAACCGTGTCATCCTATTACTTCTACTAAACAACTAATAAGTATTAATAAATTAACAAATATTATATATTTGTTATCTGATTTCCTTTCCATAACCAAAAATAAAATTTGCTCACAGTAAGGAAAAAAATGCAAAAAAAATACATTAACGAATGCTGATGTTCCCGAGCCGGGAATCGAACCCGGGGCTCTCCGGTTCTCAGATCGTATGTAGAACGGTCTTGAAAGCGGAGTATGTTAACCCCTACACTACTCGGGAATTGAGTTTGTAGTTATTTGTGGAAGAAATGTGCTTATCTTAGTACATACAGGCCCTACACTACGCGACCATTTATCGATGCTATAACACGTGATTCTACCCTACCCTACTAGTTCTCCTATTACGAGCAAAGCAGAGTATTAGTTAGTTATAAGTGGAGCTAATATTAGCCGGAAAAATGAGATTTTACCTCCCAAGATCTCTTTACTTGCTCCGAATATGTGAATCTCATGATTATTTGTGCTATCTATAGCTCACAAGCGCTATTTCAAGCCTCGAATAAAAAGATAGTGTCCAATTTTCAATACTATTCACATATTGCTATTATTATACATCTCGCTACAAATCCACTGCATTTCTAAATCTGCAGATGGAAGAGTACCTATATCGGAACTCTAAAAAGCATCTACCTACGGCTAAATATTACTAATCGCGGTATTGGAAGTGTGTTATTATAAGTTGTGTATTGTGTACATAATAACAAATCAAGTCACTTTCTTCACTATAATAATCACGTCGGCTCGCAGATCAAACTCCTGCGGCTACATGGTGGGGTTGACTTAATATACGGAGTGCAGAAGGTGAGCAGTACCATATATATAGTGCTATATCGCTACAGTTGTATAAGTCAGGTACGGCTTATTCACCTTATCACTTTAAACTATTAGTCTCATCATCTCAGCAATTTACTATTCTCTATCGGATTCTGCAGTAATTCGAAGACAGTGATAAACTCGAATGTACCCCCAGTAGTGCACTATGTAGTCACAACAGCGAAGTCATAAGTCATTTTGTCCCGCCCCTAAAGCATGCCGCAGAGAAACGTGCAGGTTGCAGATCTTTTCTCAGACCGGGTAATGTGTCTGCGGCGCTTTATATCCACATGATAGTTCCGCGACGACGATCTATCAAGAGATTACTTCCCCAGGAATAAGAATAAACATTCGATTTTGGACTTTTATTACGCTGCTGCACAGACACGGAGAATGTCTCGGGAATGAAAACATGTGTCTTTAAATTGAGCTTGTGCTGTGCTGGAGCGGCGTAGATCAAGTGGAATATCCAATCAACGAATCCAGTTGCTCTGTCAAAACTTGCCAGAAAGTTTCACCTAGATTGAGGAGCTTGGACCCCAAAGGCTTTCGATGGCGCGCTATCTTAAAAATATCAGATTTCCGATAAATATATTCAAGATTATTTTCCGGTCGTCTGCCCCCGTCAATGACTTGCAGGTTCTTAATAACTTATACTATTTCACATTTTAGGTGTAGGTAAGGGATCCAAAATAAACTTAGGGTCAAATTTTGACTCCGAGTAAGCTGGCTATTTGACAAAGAGCTTTACATGGCTCGGGTTTCTAGAGACAGAAATTCAGACTACCAAGCCCAAAATAATACAGGGTCCCTGCCGTGACCAGTGGCGAACTGAAAGAGGATGAAGATGAAATAGACCTTGTAGATAGCAAAGAGAAGCGACTATGATCTTTGAGAGGCCAGCTCGTAAATGCACGTCGTCTTTTCGGCATGGCTAAATTGAGCGGTAGACGACCAAAGTAAAACCAAACATGGGGCTCAAGCATCCCATATATACCGGATACTGGGAAATCACTTGACGCTGCAGCTTGTTTGATGCAGATCAGGTATACTTTACTATCAAAATCAAATATAAGTTGCAAAGACGGTCAATTTTTAGAATCTAGAAAACTTTCCAACCATAGTTAACCCGCCTACCGCCGGACGTGTAACACAGCATATACAAAGGCCCGATGACCCAAACAGGAAACAGCCTTGGGCAGAAGGGTGGCGGCCAGCAGGATCACATGACTGATAGTATCCTGGGATCTAGATGTAGCACAACATGACGAGCTCTGCCAGATGACACACATAAATCGTACTACATAACGCAGAATCATATCTCTTCATCAGCTTCACTGCCACGAGACCTAAAATATGACTCGCATCTAGAGTGAAATCCGCCGCAATAGAAATTTTTGCTTAGCTATTTCTAGTTTCTGAACATGTGAACGGACAGAACTATTATCATTCATAGAGATGCAAACATAAGGGGAGAGTGAGATAAGGCTGACGCGTCTTGGCATCGAAGCTGCCAACAAGCCTCCCAAATATAGAGACCACTTGACTCTCATTTAGAACGCAAGCCCATTTGCTCTTGTAGCCGCTGTCAACAACATATCCCAAGTCGTAGATATAAAAAGCTTCGAACAGATGGCTAAAGAAGGTACGCTCCATTTCGCTATTGGCTGAATCGTGGAGGTGCGTCTGCCAGGACCGCCACACCCAGAGGCTCTATGCAGGAGAGACAGAGTGAGATCTCCAATAGAAAACCACAGCGCTTCATATCGCCAGATGCAGGACTTCTGCCAGGCTTCCAGAATTTCTACAACATCTCCCGAGACATTTCCCCGCACACCATAGGCTCAACCAAATCTCACGTCAACAATCTCTCCTTTGGGAACGACTGATCGTTTAAAAACACCTTCCCCGGGGTAAGGTCTGGTCGGGGTAAGATGGGCGTCTCCTCCGCAAATAGTAAGAACTGAATTTATGCCTGCAGCACGCGTCGTGCACGCTGTAGGGGGCACTCGCCGACACAGGGCAGCCAAACAGGACAGCTATCGTTAAAATTCCATAATTGGTTGACCTCGCTCCAGCATCTCTCCCGATCAAGGCTGAGGTGAGATGAGAAGTCAAACAAATGTATGCCCGGCGTTGTGTACGGAGTAAGAAGAACCTCAGTCACGTCAAGCCAAGGCCAAGCCCAGCCAAGCCAAGCTTTGACATTGCTTTCGACTCCAAAACCTCTTTCGAGTCAGCTCAGAATGCAACAGCAGGGAAGAAATTCAAGTAAAGCTTCCACTACAGTATTGTACAGAGTATAACAGGGGTATAATAAGACTTGTCGACAGGGTTGGCGGAGTTCTTGCAGGAGGCTGCAGCTTATCCGTACGGCTTGTCTTGCCTTGTCTTGTCAAGAGTTTAAGCCGTGGCGTGAACCCTCACCTGCCACGGAACTACTGTATAACTTCGGACCACCAACACCAAGTGTTGTGTGGACATAACATCCGCTTCAAGCACAAAGGAGCTTCATAAGCCATCACAAATCCACTCAACGGTCCACTGCACTGTCTACCTAGGTACCTGCCTGCCCGCCTGCCCGCCAGCTCACGCACCAAATAATGGACGGGATGGACTATCCGTATTTTACAACAGCCGCGCCCCAAGCATATCCGTTCGTTGGCCTACCACCGACTCCATCCCATACAAATTCCATCTCGGAGCATGATTTCAGCAGCAACCCCTCACCACCTGTTCGTTCCCAATTCCCTACAAGTAGCTTCAAGCCTGATCCGCTCTTCATCCTGACCCCAGTACAGGATGCAAACTACGATTTCCAATTTGAGAGCTTCAATCAGCACTTCACGCAAAATACCCAGAATGCCTTGCACAAACCACCACAGACCCCGCACTCCCAACACAACGGACACAAACCTTCCTTCAGCAGCTCGCGGAATGGCCATGGCCTCGAACAGGATTTGGGGATCAATACCAATACCAATATGAACCCCGTAAACCAAGCTGGGAGCAACAGCGACGATGACGAGAACATGACCCCCGCCGTGTCCCGGCGCAAAGCCCAAAATCGCGCAGCGTAAGCAAAGCTTTCACCGAAGTATCCGACACCAGCTAATAGCTCTGCACACAGACAACGAGCTTTCCGCGAACGCAGGGAACGCCATGTCAAAGACCTCGAAGCCCAAAATGCAAACCTCGAGAAGAACTCGGCTAGCGTTGCCCAGGAGAACGAGCGTCTAAAGCTCCAACTCCAGAAAGCCACGACCGAGAACGAGATCCTCAAAATCACCTCTGCGAACCCCCGCGAACGTTCCGAGCCCCTTCCAACACATGGCCCCATGCGATTTTCGCCGACGGATTTCTATACCGAGGTGTTGCACGCGCACGAGAATAAGACGCCGAGCCACCGCATTGTGACCAGTGAGTCGGGGCAGAAACTATATGCAGCGGGAGCTACGTGGGATTATATCATTAATAACCAGCTCTTTAAGAGGGGGTTGGTGGATATTGGGGATGTGAGTGATCGTTTGAAGAGGGTGGCTAAGTGTGATGGGCAAGGCCCGGTGTTTGAGGAGCGGGAGATCCTCAGCGCGATCGAGAAGAGTGTTGCTAGTGGTAATGATGAGCTATTGTAGGTAATCTTAATGAGCATGGCGTCGTGAATACCACGGTGTTAAGGGTAAAAACTGTTGATTTGGGTTTGGGGCATAGGCATGGGAGTTTGGATAGGCGTGTGTTCTCTCTCTTTGGTTATGTATTGGAGTTCTTCATCATATACGGGTGACAGAACTGTATACCAATACCTTCACTCTTCAGCAATGTTTTAGACTTTCCAAGTGGATGACATAGCTGATATTTGTTTTCTGAACTGCAATATCAAGTCCCTGCTGGACGATTATCTAGATTCCAGAACTCTTTGGCGTGAACAGAGTATACGATACAGTGTACATCTCGCGCCCACTTCAAGACCCGTACCTTACGCCAAAGCCCCTCTCTCATCCCAATTCATACAAGAGCGATCTATCCCTCGAGGCTTAATCTACCCATCAAGCCCACCTAGCAATTCCCATTTTTCCTCTACCGCACAACTTCAAGTTACACAGATTATTAAACAGCCTCACTCGATCCCACAATCGCAATACGAGAGATTTGAGCAACATTCATGCAGGCGCGGGGATATCCACTTGAAGCACGAGATACAGTACAGTACCGGTATATAACGTCACAAGGCTAGATCCTGTACTTAACCGGCCCATCTGGAAACGGCTTTTTCTTCTCGTATGATGAGCTGCTAGCAAATCAAGAGGGTGGGAGGCCTAAATCCCTCTCAACCACTTAGGGGCGTCACTCACATGCAAATCAGGACAATGACTTTACTGTACAACTTGGTAATCCACTGGGCATAAAAGATACAGAGTACCTACCTACCCCTTACCCATCCATCCCTCACTCTATCCGACCCTTTTCTGCAAGCTCATCTGAAACAGTATGTTTGCGAAAAGTTCTGAGCTGTATCTGCAGCCGTTATTGGCAAAGTGTTCGAATGAGGAAGGCAGGAGAACATCAGACATCCAATAGAGGCTCTTATTTCAAGCATGCTCCTTTGTAGTAAATACCACTCTACCAATACAGTACTGTATGAGGTGATGAGACATCTCTAACGGCATTCATTTACTAGAGCGGTGTAGTGAAGCCGTCGTGCTGCAAGTCGCCTTGCCTCTGTTGTAAGTTTCACAAAGTAAACAGCTTCTGTGTAGGTTTTACGAGTGTGAGAATATAGTTTAGATAGGAGGGAGCAGAGCTATGGTTAAACTTATCCTATGAGTAGTCAAACACTTGCCATCAAATTATGTGGAGGACGAGATCGAGAATCCGGAGAATGGAAAGGGGGAGGTGATGAGAGCAGGAATGAGCTGCTTATATATCTTTCCCCGGTCTGATGTAACAATATCACTAGAAGAGTCTATACATAGAACTTGCTTAAAGATCGTGGCGTGTTGATAACTTAATAACATGCGAGGTTTTGAACATACTTTTAAATATAAATGCACAAGGGAGTTCGATAGATGAGTTCTATATCTGACATAGTAAGATGAATATTGCATAGACCAATAATCTTTCCCTGATATCGAAAGCGTGGGAACCTACTTTCTGCTTGCTGTTTATTTAACTGTTGTCAAATTTTTAGTTGCTGTCAAATGAACTGTTTTCCCATTGGAGACGGTTGTTTCAAGTTTACTTGATCACTGCCCACAGGAAACAGGGTGTAAGTTTTCTCGGTATGGGCTCTTGATTATTTCACCATGTAGTTTGAGACTCCGGACATTTGTGGTAACCTTGCTCGACATTATAATACGTTTGTTTCGTGCTACATAATCCACTCAGCTGGCAATTTATACACCGCACCACTATTCTAACACAGGAAGCTTCCCTTTTGGTTAAGGGGATTCGTACTTGATTGGGAATGCAGCTGCACAACTACAAGTAGAATATGGCAAGTATCATTAGGCACCGTAGGGAAAGAAACCAAAGACACAAGAAGTGTATAGATATACAGATGTTTTTACTATATTCAACACACTCAGATCCAACGGCGCAACAAGCAGCGCCGTACTTCGTATAAATACAAGTAATATCCATCCATCCCCAAATCGCCATAAACTACCCAACT
>QGMG01000324.1:0-34910 GCA_007825325.1 Lachnellula cervina | reverse complement strand
GAAGTAACGTTTCCCCCCAAGAAGGGGGAAGTGAGACTTCCCCCCGCTATGAACTTCCCCCCGCCGTGGGGGTAGTGAGGCCGCCCCTCACTGCCCCCCTCGACCACTTCCCAGTGGTGGCCTGACGCCAACGGGTATCTTGAGGACTCGAGCAGGAAAAATAAACGGTTCTAAGAAAGAAAGAATTGAGATCTATCGTCCAGGCAAAACCTCCCACAAACTTATGAAATTAAAACATGCTTAAGTAATATTCTTGTCACCGCTCGGCCAATGTTTTTAATGTCCCAAGCCGAGTGCGAGTGGCACTTAAAGCTCACTTTGATTACGATGTTTCGGCAATAATATAGGCAATTGAACGGGTGGATAAGAAAGGCAGAATGAGTAGTGACGTATATTGACAGTAGAAACTTCCCAAGGGTCAGGTAAGTCGCCATGTCCTAATACCGCAACAAATTCTCCACAATCAAAAATCGCAATTGACCAAGAGATCACTTTCAGAAGGTTCCCGCATTTTTCGGGGCATTGTCATTAGGACTCTAATAGAAAGCATTATCAAAGTGTAAAAGCAAAGTGTAAAAGAAAGGAATACAATTTGGGGTATCAGAATCTAGAAGCAAGTAACGCCAGTATGTCATGAAACTCCTCCAGCCTGCAAAAAAAGATTCAGCCCAAAGGACGCTTTCTATGCATCTCCCAAAATAGTCCTCAACGGTTCATCATCAGCAGACACAACCGCCCCATCCATCCTCACCAAAGATCCTCAATAAGGCATCCCAATTTCATTGGCTCAAATATTCCGGCATCCAGACGCTGCATTCGGTTTCTTTGGCCTGGAAAAATCAGCTTTAGACTCGCGAGAGAGTTGTAGGCAATTACGAAGGACTGACTAGAGAAACCTGACATGCCTGGGCTATAATTGACGACACCCTCATTGGAATCGCGCTCGCCGCAATTGCCCCCGTCTTTGCAGCTCCTGAAGTGCTGCAGCGTGCCTTGCTTGGTCTGCTGCTAAGTTTGCCCCCCGAGCAGCTCGCCTCGCTTCTCGGGCTGCGTGCTCTGCCTGTAGTCGCTGTTGCTCTGCCTGAATTCGCTGCTGCTCTGCGTGAATCTGCTGTCGCTCTACTAGCAGCCTTGCTCGCTCTGCAAAAGACCCATCCCGTTCTGCTGCTATCTGTCGCCAATTACGATTCACCGCTTCAGCTGGTCCTGCTGAATATTGGGCTTTTAAAGGAGTGCGTGTTTTGCCTTGGCCAGGTTGTTGCGCTAGCACGAAGTTGCCAATACGTAGCATGTTGTCGGGAATTGCCCTTGGATTTGCTCCTACCATAGCCTGTCCTTGAGCCAGACCAGGACCTGGATCCTGGGCCAAACCCTGATTCACGAAGTCGAAATTGTCAAAACCAAATCTTTCAATGTTAGGGACTAATGGCGGAGGTGCTGGTGCTGGTGGTGCTATTTGGACATTCATAGCTCCCTGGTTCAGGAAGTCCATGTTTGGAACCAATGCCTCGACATCATGATCGAAGTTCATCTGGTACATGGGATCTTCCATCTCGTACATCGGAAGCCTCATTCCTAAGGATATATTAGCCGGTGATTAACAACGGTGATTACATTGCGATATAGGGATGGGTAATGGCAAGGCAGGTCACAGGCTGGTACCTGACCATCCCATGGGATTCAAGACTCCTCTCAGCAAAAATCTACTTACGTCTTCTGGCTTGGAAGGGGTTTGCTTCCACGTCTGGCAGGGGTATTGGGAGATCCCCCATGTATCTTACTATTGGTATTGCGTTAAGCAAAGGGTGGTCTGAATCACATGTTAGCATAAGAACCACACCTCTAAACAGTATTAAACACCCGACGGGCACTTCCGGTCATATACCTAAAGAAATTGTCCAGCCAGGAGAAAGCGACACTTGATGAACTCTGGGATATTATTTTGAAAAATTTGAGATGCTTTCTACTGACCAGCGCGCCGCATCTGAGCCGCGGCAGCAAGATGAGCCCTAGGATCCCTCTGTTTCCGTTGTTCGTCATCTTTCAAGACATTTTCTGACACATGAACTTTCAAATCTTCTTCTGTATACTCGGGATGCTCGGCTCGAACTTTCTCGATAGCCTCCTTCGCGGCTTTGCCAACATCAATATCGTGCCTCGCAAATGTGCTTTCAAATAATGGACAGTTTCCTTTCCGGCCGCCCCTATTTTGGTCATCGAAGTGATCATAGCTGCAAGATGCAGAGCAAACGTAACATTGGACGTTGTAGCATCCATTACGAGTGCAAGTCATCTTGTTGCAACCTTCGTCTTTGACGAATGGAGTACCGCATTTGTTGCACTTTCTGATCAATGCCGCAGACATTGCTTCCTCAATTTGGCGACGGATGGAAAGACCATTCTCCTTCATGAACTCATCGCAGCTCTTTGGAATATGCGATTCGAGCTTACATAGTCGACAACTCACCTTCTCGCAGTCAGGTGCTTCGCATCGGAATTCCTTGTTGATTTCTACGGGTGGATATTCTGCGGCATAAGGGCAGAAAGGGCAGCTCTCAAGGTTTTCAATGCCTGCCATACGCAACACTGCTTCTTGCTCGTTTCTCTCGAGAGCAATTTTTGTTTTCTCGTCCAAGAACAAGGACCTTTCTAGTCAGCAAGCGCGGAGTCATGTGCTCGTAAGAACGTACCTTTGGTCCGAAGAGAAACCTCCTTCACAGCCATCCATTGACATGCAACGCAGAATATACTTGGAATTACCAATCTCGGTATCGGCTGTCTGTTTTGCACAGGCTTTGCAGAACCAATGCATCGTATCCGCATCGCAGTGGATCATTCTGTTGAGTGGGTAGTCGCCAAAGCAACATCCACACTCCTGCATCGTGCCCTCTGCCACGGCTCTTTGCTCATTGGCTTCTTCTTCGCGTTCAGCCTCGCGCTCTAACTCCCGTTTCGCTTCTGCCTTGCTCCTGATCTTTCTAGCGGCTTGTAGTTCTCGGAGAATTTCTGTTCGTGCCGGGTCTGCTCCGGGGTTATCTATGTATTCTTGAATATTTGCGTCTCTAAACTCCGCCTGTGATTTCCGGGCGTTCTTGATTTTGTTATATGGAGGGTCTGCTGGGTTGAATGCCCTCTGGGCCTCTTCGAGAACACGGTATGCCTGGAATAAGCGATGCTGGGATTGTTCGAGTGTGGCGTAGATGAACACCATTGGTGTTTCTGGAAATTCAACCTGTAGGATGTTTTTTCTGCGGAATGTTAGAGATGACAACAGTACTTTGCAAGTCTTGGGCCACACGCCAAGTCAACAATAGAAGCCATGGTTTTAGGAGCCACACAGTTCACGTGGCATCCGTGCTGGACGAAAAGAAACATATAGCTTACATGTACGTCCGGATAATAACATCAAGAGGTGCTGCATGACCAGGGGCGCCATACTTGAGTTCAGCAGCCGCGTCCTCGTCGATTTCCCTTTTCCGTTTCAGTGTCTTCTGCTTGTCCTTGGCCTTGGGGTATGGTGAGCTCTTCTCCATCTTATCTAGGATATGCGCAATAAGTCGATCGGAAGACCGTGCAACTTTGCTCCAAAGCTCAGAGACATGATCGGGGCAAATATCAGGGAAAAGACCTAGAACAGCTGCAATACAATCGTCTTCCGTCTCAAGTTGAGGTACTGGTTCGAGTGCGGGTACTTGTGCCTGTGCTTGTGGCTGAAATCTGGCAATAGGTTCGGCATGAGGGGCCGGAGCTTGGGGGACAGGAGGCTGGGATAATTGCTCATATGCCCGAGCGAAATTCTCATCGTCGAAATCATCGTCGAGGATAAAGTCGCCCATGACATAGGCAGCACCAAAGGGGTTTGCTGGCTGATCAGGCATTTGTGGGGGAGGATTAAAAGCGAGAGGCCGATGTGGAGGGGCTTGGTGAATGGCTTGGGGTGCAGGTGCGGCATAACCATTGATATCCGGAGCTATGTTCGCTCGTGATCTCTGTTCTGGAGCAGGATAGAAGATATCCTCGTCGAAGGGATCATCGGAGGGATCGTCATCGTATATGTTGCCGTCCACAGATGGGGAGAGCTCGGAATCCTGGTCGTCGTCGTCGTTGTCGGCCGTCAGATCAATAATATTCATTGCGTTGCTGGGTCCAGCCCTGGCGTGGTCAACCTTGGCAATGGGAAGAAACTTGGGACTCTTGTTGACCGATGGGTGTGGGTTGTTGTTCAATTGCTTCTTTGACCTAAGAGCAAGAAGTCTCTCGAACCTAGTTGTGTTCAAGGCAGTACGAGGAGGAAGTTGAATCGTACGTGACGGCTGGGCCAAGGGATTGGGGTTGGATTCATTGACTGGAGGAAGGCTTACGCTATTCATGGTGAGCTTTTATTTGGAGTCCTGTTTTCTAATTAGGAAAGACCCGAAGGTGAGGGAGGGAGGACTGGGGCGTATATAGAGCGTTCAGGTTGGAAGCAACAGATTCACCAAACTTGTAGGGGGGGGAGACTACCGTACTGTAACGCGTCAAGATGGAATTGGTGGAGGTGGAAGTGGAAGGAAGATGAAGACGGACGGAAACAGAATAAATTCAGTTCTCTCTCACCTTCATTACCATCATCAACACATCACATGAGCAGGCAACTAGTAAGTGTCTGAAATGTAGAGGAGGCTGATACTATGTTTAGTGGTGCAGACTGCAGTTGCAGTTGGACATCGGGGTTGGTTGCTACCTTGACGGTTCACAGACCAGGAATGAGTGATCGTCAGTCGTTAAACGGGTCATCACGTGGCGATAAGATATCCACTTTACTCCTTATCGGATTTTAGTTCCCCACGAGTCGGGTCTTCTTCTCATCCCATCGAGCCATCCCATCCTCATCTCATCTCGTCTTCTCTTATTCGAAATTCTCTACCCTACATACTACGTATATAAGTACCTGTACTATGTGCTTTTGCTAGTATACTGTACACCTCAGCAGCATCAACATCCAACAATAACGTCGGTCAGTACGACTTGGACTTTCCGGTTATGGATGGATCCATCTTGAGGCTCAGCAGTCGAGCTGCCTGCTTACCTAGGTAGGTAAGTACCGTACTGTACTGTACCTAGGTACTGTACTCGTAAGGAGGTAAAGTAAGGTTAGCTACGGCTTAAACCCAAACATTACCTTCCTCTACGGGCGAGTGTTCTCTCTCCTAGATTCCAAATCCTCACCTGCTAAACAAAGGACTTCAAATTGCTCGCGATTATTTACCTAACTGCCTCTACTCGTAAAACCTTTCCACCCGACGCCCTCAAAATAATGAAGTGGGGCACGTCCCGAGAAGGGCGCATCGTGAGAACTATAATAATATACTTCGTATAATACCCTCCCTCTCCTTACTCTTACGCTATCTTGTGTCTGCTGACCGTTTGGCCGGAATCAATTCCTCGTCTTCTTCTTTCTTTGTCTGGGATGCGTCTTCCCTAAACTTGTTTCACCCCTGCCCTCCCCTCAGAAGTCCATCGTCTCCTTTGCGTGTTTGTACATAAACTGCTGTCATAGAATCGGAGCCTGCAAACTAGAAGGAATATATATAACTACCTTAGAGACCGGATCCGAGCAATCGGAAACTTCCTCAAATATACGCTCCCACGAACTCCCCCTCCAAAACTCCAAAATGGCCAACTACACCGGCGAGCTTCCCCTCGCATCTGCGCCCACGCTGAAACTCGATCACCCAACTCCCAAAGAGAAGCTGGAGATGTGGGGAGAGAACTGGAAAAATTGGGGAAGTGCTTTGTCTCTCCAAGACTACATTGAACGAGAAACGCACCTCGCAGATATCCCACCCACGAGAGATGGCGGGGTAACTCGTACGTACCCCTCCCCTCCCCTCCGCCCTTTCTCACTGGGGAAGAAACAAAGACTAACCTCAACCCCAGACTGGATCCTAACAGACCCCACCCTTCCCCCAGACGCCCGCCCCGTTCTCTCATGCTGCGAGTCCCTTCGGCGCCGCACATTCGTCAGCCTCCCCTCCGGAGAAGTGCGAGAAGGAATCGTACATGGTATTGGCAGCGTCTTTTCGGCACCCCTCTACAGAGGCCGCGGCTACGCAGCGCGTATGCTCTCAGATCTCGGACCCATCCTAAACACATGGCAGAAAGAAGCAGGCAAGTCGCACTTCTCAATTCTGTATTCCGATATTGGCAAGAAATACTATACGAAACTAGGCTGGTTGCCTTTTGCCAGTTCGCATGTCTCTCTCCCTCCCGCTGCATCGCCGGCCACGAATGGTGGGAATGCAGATAAGGCAGAGGGGGTCAAGCTACTCTATGAGGAGGATTTGAAGGAACTATGTGAGCTGGATGAAAGCTATCTTCGTAACGAAGTTGCAAAAACGGCAAAATCCACACACAAGCCAGCTGTAGCTATCATACCGGACTACTCTACCATGACCTGGCATCACCTGCGCGAGAAATTCATGTCCAGCAAACTCTTCCCCCAAAAACACCACCCAAAATCCACGGCGCCATATCGACTGGGGCTCCTGGCTCGAGAGTCCGGATTGTTTTCTCGCGAGTATTCTATGGGCCTTTGGCGAATGCCAAGTCCGGAAACACGCTCTATATCCTACGACTCGTTGTCGAGGACGAGACAGATACGGACGAGAACGCACAGAAGCTGAAGAGCGTGCTACAAGTAGCGCAGGCGGAAGCTAAGGAGTGGGAATTGGAAAGCGTGGCTGCCTGGAATGTCAGTGATGTTGTTAAGGGACTGCTGAAGAGGACGGGACTGGAATATAAACTTGTAGACCGGGAGAATGACAGCATCACCAGTTTGATGTGGTATGGAGATGGGCAGGGAGATTCGGCTAGTGTTGAGTGGGTAGGGAATGAGAAGTTTGCTTGGTGTTAGAAGGATAGGGAGATTCAGGGAAAGGAAAAGTTTGGACTGGGTAGGTACTATTGCGTTAGGTTTTAGAAGAACCATTGGCATATTACCATTGGCATATTATTAGCATACAAGATATACCAAACTATCTCAGATTCAGTGATTAAGTGCTAAAGAACAGCAGGCCAAATCACCTGAAAGCTCATCCCCAACAACGAATCCGGGACGAAAGTCCATCCAGGCCAATCCCATCCTTCCAAAACATCCATCCAGCACACGCCCCCTGTATCCGGCCCACAAAATAAAAAGGCGTTCGTCGTACAGTATGATATCGTATTGCCCGTTACCCCATACTAGTACCGATTCCAGAAGTATCGTTCGTTTTGTTCGTATCCACAATACTCGACCCTACTGGTGCTTCCATCATCATCCCGGGATAATGGTGTGGTACAGAAGGGTAGGTAGGGATGTAGTGTACTGCAATGGAATGGGATTGGATGTAATGGGATGTAGTACATAGATAATGCAATGGATAGGTAGTGAGATGATGCATTGCATTGTACCGGTTGGGGTTTGGGGGGTTGGGGTTGAGATGGGTTTGGGCGTGTTGGGCGTGTTACCGTCACCTGATCTATTGATTGATTGTGGGGGTTTGTCTCTGATGTTGTTATTGTGTGGTATTGGTATTGCCATGACTGGACTGGCTACGTACTGTAGACGCGATGGGGTGTACGGAGGGAGATTGAAGGATTGATGGATAAATGGATGGTGGTGTTGTACAATGCGGATGCGGACGCGGACTTTTTTGGATGAGGTGGAGAGGAGGTGACTGAGACATGCATGGGTAGAATAGAAACTGTGGATGAGAACGTCATTTGTGAGATGGAGTGAAATGGGTGAATGTAATGGGAGTGATGCTTGCCTTGCTTAATTGATAGTATAGGTGAAGTACTTTAGACTGAATTGAAATAATTTCATTTTCCCTTTGCAGATAGATTGATACCCCATCTCTCGCCGAAATAAATTATTCTAGATTACAATATCCCATACACCTAAAGGATAGATAGATAGACCCAGCTTCCCCATCCCATCCCATACCATACGCCGTAAATGTTTCCTAACTGGAATGAGAAAGTAAAGTCCTCGTACAGTAGTGAGTAGCGAGTGTGCAGTTTTCCCAATGCCCTGTCCCAACCAACCGATTCGTCATCTTCTTCCGCGATTTGGAAAGATGAAATAAACCCCGATCCGTACTCCGCCCAAAAAAGGTATGATAAGAAAATAACGCCTCTCATTGCGAGACTGCGTCTGTAGAGGACTTGTAGTATCGCTCTCCCCAAGCCAGATTTGTAAAATCATCCTCCCGTCCCTCACCGTTACGAAACATGGTATCAAATTGCCCTCAAATTCTCCACCTAAAACCCCCCTCTTCTCTAACCCATTCTTGTGCTCTTACTCCCCATTCCTCACCTCCCACTCCTACTCAGCCTCCTCGCATGCCACACCACCTTCGCCCCAAGCCCGAGGCTCGTACTGCCCGCTCTGCTTCTGGGTCTGCTCGGATGTCGGGATACGAAGTCATCGTCGCTTACATCGTCTTCGGTTACTGCGGTGGAGGCTATGGCTTTTTCGCGCATCAAGGAGATGCTGTGGAGAGGTGGTCAGTGACAGATCCTAGGGAGGGTAGGGAAGGGTAGGGTAGATCAGGAAGGAAAATTAAATATGCCAGAGAGACTCACTCGTCTTCGGAGTATCCTGGGAAGTTTACGGAAGGACCGGACTGGAAGTTGAAAGGTGGTGACTGTTAGGTGTGATGTTAGGAGCTTGTTGAAAAACGTGAGGAGGGGATGGGAAGCTGGGAGACGTACTATAACTAAAGAGGGGCGCCTTTCTTTCGCTTTAATGCCTAGCCCGTGAAGGCATTTATTGCCTATGCGAGCCATGACGCAAGGCATTCCGTCGATGTTGATATTGATGTTGAATATATGTTGGATAAGGAAAGTGTATTCTCTCAAAGAAGTGTTGGTAGTTGTTGGATGTCCGAAAACGGAGAGCATCCGCTGTTCAAACGTATTCTAGTCGACGCGTCTTCAAACGAGTTATGGGTATCAATACGCGTATGTGATGCGCAATAACCAATTCGAGATGCGTATGAGGTCGATGATGTTGTAAGGACAGTAGGTTGACGCGATATGAAAACGGAACGCTTGCTAAGACCGACGATAGAGAAACAGAATGGACGATGGCAGAATGAAGGACGAAAACCGCCAATATATAAGGATTGTAATATGCCAGTTGAGCTTCTCGAAGGTATGCTGACGAGGAACTTGAACTTGAACTTCCACCGAAAAAGAAATAAAACCTGGGGAAATTTCTGAGAATATATAACGTTGGAAGGAATTAAGAAGATAGATCCGCAGAAATGCTGCCAGGGGCAACGGACTATGAACGTTCTCGAAATTACCAAGAGTCAGTCGCACAATGGGATGAAGGTGTCACAGGCGGCAAACACCTGGGAAGATCTGCCCCATTCCCAAGAGTCGCGGAGCAACGGAAATCAAAGACAAAACGTGGCAGCGTAACACCCCGTTATCCCTTAACCTTAAGAATTCAGTTGCCACGGGCTGATAAAGGCTTACGCTGGGTCGCTCCAGACAAAGAATGCTGTCATTTGGGACGGCTTATCGAACTACTTCGACCCCCGAGCTGATGATTCGAAACACTCGGTGGCTTCATGGGCTCTGCCTACGAGAAGCTGAGAGTACAGAGGCTGGAGAAGAGGCTGGAAAGAGTCCCGTGAAGGTTGGTAAGATATAGAGCAATTTTAAGAATATTGGGTGAGCTGAAAAGGGCTTGACGCGGACAGTTTTCGTGCAAGACTTACGGAGGGTACAGAAAACACGTGGAATGTAAGGTTATTGTGATATTGGTGCAGAGGAAAAAGTTGGGACCTTATCACATTGCACTTGCAACCTTCTCATCAACCCTTCTATTTCTTTGCAGCAAGGTGCAGTTCCCTGTGTTCCAAAGGGATTGCTTCCAGGGGACCAATCAAACGGCCGGTAAGGGATACTGTTACGCTTGTTTAGACGACCCAGGAGCATGTGCTACCGCATCTCAACAATTGGTCCAAGTATTCCCCCGTCGGAATGGATGGTGCCCGGGTCCTCCTCACTACCCTCTTGTGCTAGTGTAATGACAATAACGATTTCTATGCGTGTTCCATAAACCAGGCTCGTGGCGCGCCAACGTAGCCACGATCTCACCATCACGATACGTCGCCCCATAGAAAGACATCGCGGTAAATATGGACTCGGGTCTATTGGTCTTTATCTTAGTACTCAGCGCCAAGTATTGCAAAATGATTTCAAATCGCAAGTCGGCGAGGCTATAATAGTGCATAAAGTCAAGTGACCTCACATCATGGTGATTCGAATCACACGTCGTTTCTTTATTTAGGATAATCCTTGACGTGGAAGTTCTTCAGCTTGACAAATTGGTCGAAACCAAATTTGCTTAGGGTAACACCTTTTCCTGAGTTCTTCCAACCAGTCCATGCAAGATCCTACGCAAGTTAGCAGCAGACCTCGGAGCCAAGATTTTTGAAACAGTGGAGCAAAGTTGTGACAGCATGTACTTACTGGGCTTGGGTAATCGCATCTGTTGACAAAGACGGTGCCTGCCTCAACGGACTCGGCGAGTTCCTCACCTTTCGCCGTGTCTTTCGTCCAGATAGAAGCAGTCAGACCAAACTCGCTATCATTCATAAGCTTGATTGCTTCTTTGTCACTCTTGACTTTCATAACTGGAATTACAGGGCCAAAAGTCTCCTCTGTCATGACCGTCATATTGTGATCGACGTTTGTGAGAAGGGTTGGTTTAACGAAATTGCCGTCTGAAGGAGGTGAGTTAAATGAAGCGTTGTCTGGCGTTGCGTCTTTAGCCCCTTTCTCCAGTGCGTCCTTTATATGAGCTTCAATCGTCTCCTTCGAACGCTTCGAGACAACAGGACCAACATGTGTTTCCTTGTCAGAGGGGTCGCCAAGCTTGTAGCCTTTCAAAACATCCTGCACAGCTTCGACAAATTTATCATGAATCGTCTCATCCACGTAGATTCTTTCCAGGCTGCAGCAGCTTTGGCCTGAGTTAAACACTGCTCCATCAACAATTTCTTCAGCGGCCCATGCAATGTCAACATCGGATCGGATGTATGCAGGGTCCTTTCCACCGAGTTCCAAACCGACATTGACAAGTCGGTCTGCAGCTGCCTTTTGAACAGCCAATCCGCCAGCAACTGAGCCAGTGAAGCATACCAATGCTATCTTTGGATCTCTGACGATGGATTCGATAATAAGTGGCGAGCCACAATGGAAGTATTGAATGACGTTCTGAGGAAGACCTGCTTCCGTGAATATGGAGGATATATGCTCCACGATAGTTGGAGTTTGTGGGGAAGGCTTGAGTATAACTGAGTTTCCAGCTAGGAGGGCAGGAATGAGAGAGTTGACCAAGATCAAATACGGGTACTAGAACTAGTTAGCTACAAGAAGTATAAGACAATACAATTTCTCCAACTTACGTTCCACGCAAAGAGAATCAACACTGGGCCCACAGGCACCTTGCGAATGAATCTCTTGAACCCCTTTTCCGCTTCTCCATCTGTGTCCTTCAACGCCTCTTCGCTGATCTTCAGAAGATACTCTCCCCTCTTTACAGCTGTGGTAACCTCTTTCGCACCATAAGCGATAGGTCTGCCCATCTGCTCAGTAATTTCTTTCGCCAGCGTATCTTGCTTATCGTTCAACAGCTTCAAAGCTTTCTTCACAATTGCCTGTCGTTCTGCCAAAGTAGTCTTGCGGAAGCTTTCGAACGCGTCGGTTGCCACTTGCGGGAGAAGCTCGAGATCGGAGGCAGAGATGCCATTTCGAGTGAGTATTGGCTTGTTGGTTGTAGGGGAAATGGTGGTGATCGTTTCAACTGACATTTTGACTGGATTTTGGGTAGTTGTGAAGCTTCAAAGTGTGATGAGGAAGAAAAAGTATCTTGGACGTCTTTCGATGGACAAGCTCCAGTGACGTCTGCCCCGCTCCGCCATCGGGCGCTTGCTTGCAGGGTTTAAATTTTGGCCTCGCGCTCGCGATTCATGTCGAAATTTCCAACCTCAACCACCACGACCGCCAAAAACTCGCAATAATACAACATGGCGACTCGCAAGCTCAACGATTTCCTCGATGCTGACCAGAGCGAAGATGGTGGAAGTCAGGGATACGACTCGGAAATTGAGGATTTGAAGAAAGGTGGCAGAAGCCCCAAACGAAGGAAGGTCGATAGCGATACCGATTCAAGCGGCGAGGAGGACGAGGATGAGGACGAGGAACTGGACGTTCAAGATGCTGGAGATCCAGGGGATCCAAAAGATACCGCAGCCATCACGCTGCCTTCAAAACCAACAAGCAAAAGAAAGGACCTTCCCGGCATCTCGAAGCCCCTCACCAAGAAAAACCTCGTCGCATCCGAAGCTGCAATAAAACGATCTGGACTGCTTTATATATCTCGAGTGCCGCCTTTCATGAAACCGACGAAACTAAGATCTCTACTTGAACCTTACGGTGCTATCAATCGCATCTTCCTCACACCAGAAGATCCTGCTTCAAAAACACGGCGAGTCCGCAATGGAGGAAACAAGAAGCGGTCTTTTACAGATGGGTGTGTAGTATTGTCCTTATTTGCATATCTAATTTCCAAGCCAAGCTCTCGATTCACGTCTTGCGCTCTCGGTTTAGCTCCTCAGACACTCTAAGAGCCCGTACTAATTGTTCTATTCTTCTACAGATGGGTTGAATTTGTTAGAAAGACCCATGCTAAGCGCGCTTGCGAACTGCTGAATGGTCAGATAATCGGGGGCAAGAAGGGCACATATTATCACGACGATGTCTGGAACTTGCGCTATCTGAATAAATACAAGTGGAACCATCTGAATGAGCAGATTGCGGCAGAGAATGCGGCGAGGGCTAGCAGGATGAGGGTAGAGATCAGCAAGACTACGAAGGAGAACAAGGAGTTTGTGCAGAACGTGGAGAGGGCTAAGATGCTGGAGGGGATGGAAGCTAAGAAGGCCGCAAAGAGGAGAAATGATGCCGAGGCTACGTCGACAGAGGAGAGAGCGCCAATAAAACAAACAAACAAGGGTGGAGAACGGCCAAGGCACTTCAAGCAAACACAAGTTGTTATGAAGAGGCAGGCCGAAAATCAGTCTGATCAGGTCAAGAGGGTTCCGAGTAGCGTCTTCTAATCTCAAGAGCATCAAATATACGCCCGTCTTACAACTACAGGTTTCCTTTGGACTAACTACTGTGAGTTTCTAAGCCTCGAGCTGAAATGGTAGTTGGTATCAAGAATTTGGACAAGGACCTGAATAATCCGTGCTAGTAGCCTTTAGTCAGGTCGAGGTATTCAGTCATTGCTTCTCCCGTGATTGCCCCCATGATCAATTATCTGCACTTCAGAAATGCTTATTTTTCTTATCACAGCCTGTTAAATCAATATCAAGTGATGATAACTCTTTTACAGCTTGCAGAGCATAACTTGATTAGGATCCCCTGACTATTTTCCCTCTTTGAAAAGAGCATATCCAAGATTAGTTCATCATTTTAAGCTTGTACTCTTAAACTCCAAATGAAAACTGCTAGCCTTCTATGCACAGCATATCACCTCGTTCGCTCCGAGCCGGGTTCCACAACAACGTTTTCACGGTGGTATTCATACAACCAGACACGACGAGTCAATTTGCGTTGTCCGAGACTACACAAGTTCTCGAGTCTCAGTCAAGGACGAAATAAGTTCCGGATAAGGCAGTGACCTCCGGATACTTGTGAGAGGGCAAGGACCACTTTGACGTTGCGTCGTCCCTGGCTGTGCCTTTTCTCGGACAATTTAGCTGTGTGTGCACAACACGGCGCTGCCCGCATCTCACTGGTGCTGAAAATGAGCACATATGTTTCACTGCTATTGCAAATTCTCCTGTTTTGGTCCTATAGCCCAGCGTGCGAGCTCGTCATGTCACATGCTGAGAGGCTTGCTATTGCAACGACAGGACCGATTCTCAATTTTAGAATCTCAAATGTCTCATAATAGGTACATCACACAATGCCCTTCAATAGCGTCATAGTAGCTAGCTTGACGCACTGTAGACGCCATAGAGACCTTCAGTTCGGGTTTATCCCATCCATGTAAACACCGCTGCCTATACCTCTTTACTCAACAGTGAATTAAATGTGGCCACTAATTTTCCCACCGTTCATTCATATATGTGAATTCGCTTGAGAAAGTGTTCGTTTTGCGGCAGGCAAAAAGAGAAAACAACATTGCCCTAGAAAAAGGCCAAAAAAAAAAGATATATCAAAAGAAATGCAAAAAAATCCGACTGAACATATCACTATACATATAGTTTATTTATGGCCCGCAAGGCGGAACATTTCATTTATAGTATTTCGGTATATATCTTAACTACTGTGAACAGCAGGGCCGTACAATACAATTATATCCACGTACCATAAAGTATAGTTTTGTATCGATGATCAGGCAGTCAGAGAACATATTTGAAGAAAAAAATGCTTATTTGAACATATACTGCATTAGTATTAAAAGCCGACGTCCTATCAGTCTCCCCTATCCAGTAGTTCTTTGTCAAGAGTATCATCTGAACCTCAGTATGGCTTAATGTGGTTAGACCGCACGTGGCCAACAAATTGTATATAAGTGACTGGTTCCTCAGAACCTCTTCCCTCCCTGTCCTATTATTGGAATGTAAAACCTTGAATCGTACTCGTCCGTTAACATTTTACTTTTTTGTCATTCTTTCTATCTTTCCTTAATATGATATACTCGATGCCTTCCCACAGCATTGACTCCTCCGGTTTTTTACAGCCTTCGCTATGAAAGCACCGCCGATTACAGCACTTAAACTCTTCATTATGCTAAGCCATGTGTCAAATGTTGGTTAGACACATTCCAAAGGAGTCACCGTACAAATGTTGTTTGCTCCGTTCATCGTGCCAGAAACGCTTTTTGTTATTAGTCAATGCTGTGACGGAGATTGCAAACACGATCTAGTGCCTTCATGCTATACTCAACCAGCTTAAATGTTAAGTCGAACATGTGATACATGATTTCAGTATTCAAGGCTACCGAACAATGCAAGATAAAGCTTCAATTGCACTGCTCTACAACATGCGCGTTTTCCCACTCTGCAGCATTCTCCAGCTCCTGAATCCTCCTCTTCAAATCTCTAACCCCAGCTCTCATTAACTGGAATTTCTTTCTCATCTCCTCCAGCATCAATGTCCCCTGTTCTTGACCTAGTATCTTGCTGAGAGGGGAAGGGTTGAGCGTCGATTCACTGTCCGTCTGAAAAGGCCCATTCTTGCTCATCCAGTCGGTGTCTAGTCTGACCTTAAACGCTCTCAAAATGCCCAAATTGCGTTCCGCTCTAGCTAATGTACCCTCAAGATTGGTATAATCGTCCTTGTATTCTGTAACAAACTCCTTCAATTCTGTAATAAGTTCCTTCAAGTAGTTTGACATGTTGATATTTTGTCTAGTGGGAGACTATGATTTTCTGGTTTGTTTAAGCCTAGTGAGACACAAGCGTCTTATATATAGCAGTCAAAGAGTGTTTGATATATGACAGATATCTGGATACTCTTGTTGTGATTGTTTTTTTGGCCAGTAGCCATTGTAAAGTGAGTCCATTCCTTGCTCCACAGCACCGCATCCTTGGCTGACACACCTAGGTGACGCGGTCATAGATCATAGTGTTAAAGCTTCGTGTCTGAGAAGAACTTGGGATTTGTCGCTCACGCTGCAAGATTTTTGACTATAGGACCTGTCTCATAGAACGGCAGTTGTCTTAGTGCTACATATCAATTCGAGTCTGTGTGAAAATGAGTGATTCCAGCCTTATTAAGTCCCTAGACTTCTAACACTGACTTTTCATTTTGGGAAGGGAAGATAACAAGACTTCAGAAAACTTTTCGTTAGTGAGTATTATCATTTCAAGACATCACACAATCTCGCACGCTCAATCATAGTGTAAAAATCCAACGTTCTATTCCGTATCTCTCTATCTAGTAGTAGCCCTTTCCCTCGCGTGCTTTCAGTACCATCTCAGCCCTCCCCAACGAGCAGAGTGACCGGTATCGAAAAATGCAATCGATCCCTGAAAGACTCGAGCGAGACTCAACTACTCCATCCATCATCCATCCTATCCTAGGTTCGACCGCTGCTTACATGAACTTGGTCCTGTAATCCTCCAACAATTTCTCCAACGCGAGCACCTCTTGCGTGATTCTATAATTTACGTCTCGAATTTCGGGGTCGGTTGGATCATGGTCACCACGCTCGACTTGTCTTATAAAGTCTACGGTCCAGCTATGTGCGCCACGAACTGGGTTCCAGCTGTTCTCCATCCATTGCCTCTGATTTCCCCAGCTTTCTCTCGTGACGGGAACGGGTACTCGAGCGGAGGGTGCTCGTGACGACGATGCGACTGCTTGTGCTTGTATTTCTGGTCGTGGTTCTGGTCGGGGTTTTGGAGCTGGTTTTGGCTGTGGTTGTGGTTTTGGCATCGTGATGTTTGATCGAAATAGATCTTTGAGTGGGTTGAGTGGGTATTTAAAAGAGGTAATGGAGAGTGTGAAGTTGGTGTGGAATGATGGTAGAGAAAAGACTATTCTCTTCGACGTAAATGCCCTTTATATAGTAGGATAATCTTGTGGCTGTGGTGATTCATTCAAACTTAATTGACGTGAAGATCATTCTGCGTTATTCAAGGACTATTAGAACGAGCTGGAAGTGAGTTGGTTCTGAGATGGCAGGATGGAGTCAAGTATATGTGTTCGCTCTGACTTCATCCTGACGCGGTAATTTTGACGTTGCAACTTGAGGGTGACACCTTTTCTTCATCACGTATAATCTTAGAAACAGACGTCCTGTGTTACTTCCCCATTATCAAAAAAACACCTCTTCTTAGAACGTCCGTTAAGCCAGCTGTTACAGATCATCCAAGGGTTAAGTCAATAGAGAATCTTCATCCCTTAGGTCTGAGCGCAACTT
This sequence comes from Lachnellula cervina, assembly GCA_007825325.1. NCBI lineage: Eukaryota > Fungi > Ascomycota > Leotiomycetes > Helotiales > Lachnaceae > Lachnellula > Lachnellula cervina. The sequence goes on along the minus strand of QGMG01000324.1, from coordinate 17,926 downwards.
TCAGACCTTGGGATTCAGGTGAAGGAGGGACACCAGGGAAAATCATTTCATTTTCAAGCAATCTTAGAAGCAGCATTCATGTTTACTATTCTTAATTGAAAAACAATGTATAATTATATGAGCTTACATAATGTCCATCTATAACCATCCAGCCATATACTCGGCTGGAGCCTGAAGAACCTTGCTGCCCTACAGCCTATCGATACATAGTAATCAATGCCACAATGAGATCGCTGAGCCTCCTGTTGAAGATATCGTTGTTACCCCAGTTTGCCCCAAATGGAGGAACTCCAAACCGAAACACAAACTGCTGAAGATCATTGTATGCTTGTTGGACACGAGGCCAGCGGTTTTGCGGCGCGTAGTTCTGCGCTACCGGTGGATTATTTCTTCTAGGATTTCGTTGGAGTTGGAGATAAGGCCGCATGATTAAGTAAGTGTTTTCACCGCGTAGGTTGTTGTACTGTGGTATGGTTGATACCTCTGGCCTCTGGTAGTTGGAGACGGGCTCGACTTGTCAAAAAGTGATAGATAGAGAGATAAATATGCAGCGGAGTATCTTATGTTATTCCACTCAGCTTACTCCTTCACAACGGGTATATATCCAAAATTTCTACTATTAGTCATAATGACTCTTAGCCCACCATAGTCAAACTGACTGGATGCTTGCGTCAGATGGGCATGTGGCTCTGTGTTAGGAAGTTGTCTGCAGTCAAGACAACAATGTATGAGCTTGAGTAAAAATGACTAGGCTAATAGATGACCTGCAGGAGTCTACAGGTGTGTATGAATCCCATCAGTGAAAATACAGAGTGTCACCAAAAGGGGCTCCAGCGAGGTAGATCATGTGATAAATGTCTGTGATCCAGTAAATATTCTGCTTGCTTTGGCGTGATACTTGATTGACAATCCCTTCATCCTGTCATTTCCACGTCTCCTTTGCTAACTCTTCAATCCGAATCTTTTTGAGATAATGTAAGGCGGGGAGGTGGAGGTGCTTGTTGACATGGCCATAATATACACGCGAACAGGGAATACAATTTTTAGAAAGAGGGATCACTTGGGATCGTATTGATAGTAAAGAAACTTTCGTCATCGAGGACAACGGGTAGGTAATACGAGATAAAAAGTTGCAACCCAAGATCAACAATATGTCAAATTTTGAAAGGGGCGTCTTATCTATTCAAAACTGGTTATGGAGGAGCGAGACTGAATTCGTAGCTATGTGTTGCAGCAGGGAAGTATGTGCTGAATGGATTATAGTAAAAGGGTATGTGAAGATGGGGACTTCCCCGGGTACGGTAAAGAGTAGAAGTCAGCTAGAAAATAAGACACAAGATTCTTGAAGACTGAATTGGAGTTTAATCCGTACTCCTTTTGTCAGACTACTTTGCACCATCAGGCATGATGCCCATTGCTACCTCACACAATGCAATGCCAACTGAAGTCCCTCCGGCCTAAAAAGCAATGCTCTACCCGAACGCCATTTCGCACCCTTTCGTACCCAACGCCAGCAACATGATTTGACGATTCACTCAGAGGTTATCCTTAACATTAAGCTCATCAAACTCATCCAGCAACTCCTCCATGTCAATCTTGGGCGTCTCGTCCTCTCCATCCTCCGTCTCCACCACACTCATCTCATCCGCCTCCTTCTTCGCCTGTTGTTGCGCTTTATACAACGCCATCGTAGCCCTCAGCTCAGTATCTTCCTCCACATCCCTCAAAAACATCTCATAATCCTTATCCATCTTCTCCTGATCCGCCTTCTTCGGCAACAGGTCTCCGTCGTCCCTAGCCATACGCTTGAGACGCCAGTTACGGTTCTTGGACTTCTTCTTGCGTGCGTAGAACTTCTTGACGAGCATTACGTCGGGAATCTGCGAGGAGTAGGTGTTGGAATCATCGAGAGCGTCGAACTGCGGGCTGTTGAAGTTCGTGCCGGTTAGCATGTAGCCCATTACTGAGTCTCCGGGATGGAGGACGTTTCCAAGGTGGGTTCGGGTGTAGTAGGTTTTGTCGTTGGAGCCGAGATCTGAGGCGCGGGCTACTGTTGCTTCGGCGAGTAACCATTTTCCTTTTTGTGCGCCGGTGGGCTCGATGTCCATGACAATGAATTCAGTAAGTTCTGTAACATTTGCGAGAGAGGTGAAGGGAGCACGCCAGTAGATTGGTGTGCTGATGTCGGCTGTTTGGAGAGTGCTTGGGTCGAGAATGTTGATAGAGGTTCCTATTCTGTAGCATAGACCAAGAGGGAGAATGTTGCCAGCCTGCTTTGCCAATTTTATAGGTAACGCAACCAAATCATCCTTGCATATTGGTACCAATTCCACCGAGAATGTAAATTTGTATGAGCTGGTGGATGTGTGGATATCCATGGATATGAGTTCTTGGGATTTCTTGGACCGGACTGGTGTGACCGAAGTCAAGAAGTCGACGAATTTCTCGGCTTGATTTCGTGCTGAGTAGTAGAAATCCAACCCATCCTTCACCTCCTTGATGTTGATCGTATCTTTGTGTGCGCTATGCTTGAGAATGAGTTGTTCCAGGAACAGGAAAGTTCGCTTGTGGGGGACCTTTTGTCGGACTTGTACGCAAGCTCTCCAAGTATTCGCAGTGTAGGATTTCGCACAGTCGGGACATTGCTGGTAGGCGACCACATATTCCACCTCGAAAGACTGTTGCAGAACGACGCCTTCAGATACGGAATCTTGGATCGTGAGCTTGACCTTTTCTCTTCGAGAATGCGGTTCCGTCCAGATGAAGCTTGCGTCAATAATCCTGACTTTGTGCAGACCTCGTAGTTTCTTCAGGCAGAGAGCAAGGAGTTCTCTAGATTCGCGAGCCGCCACAATCCAACTCGAGGGGGGCAAAAGCCAACGGTCGCAATCTCTGCAGAAATGTAAGGTGGCCTCGCGTTGGATGCCTTGGGATACATCGACGGTCGTCTTCACACAGTCGTAACAGAGAGCACCAGCTGAGATCGTGCCATCGATGGGAGCGCCACAGTTGCAACAAAGAATTCTAGACGCTGTTAGACAGTGATGATGAGGTGGTGCGGGGGAATGCGGAGGGATGGATGACTTACGTTGCATTTGTCTGTTCACCTCTTATTTGAGGAGCAATGGACACCGGGGCGTCAAGGTCCATAGCAGACATCGTGACGGATTTTGTGTGTGTTGTTTGTCTCTTGGATGGTTGGTATTTCCCCTCGGTGGTGGGATTGATAAGAAACTTCAAAAATAATTGCCCCGCCTCTGATTATGACCCGCACTTCAACCGAGAGGGGTTTCTCAACAACCGCCACCCACGTGATCCCTTATGTCACAGCTTATTTTAACTCCTTTGTATCCAGTAGAGTACACGTAGAGACACATATTATTTAATGTTATCCATCTATCTTTTTTAACGCTGGTATTCCAGTGCAAGAAAATAGAGGCTATTATCATATGGTATATATCACGTGATCTCACTTGCTACAAAGTCTCATGACTACCTAGGTAGAGTAGGAAGGTCTTGCAGGAATCAGGTCTGAGTCTAAAAGTATTGTTTGTAAGACATAATTATCTCCAACTCCTCGTGACTGGCCCACATAATTATTATGCCGCCTTCGTCCTTCATGTTGTGATATTCAAGAATGATTGCACCATCTCCTAGCTCCACCAATAACACTCCGTACTGCGGACAACCCAATCTGGATATGCGGTTTGGCCATGCCCTTTGGCATTGGTGAAGAGCCCTCTCGAGTGTTATCTCTAATGCTGCCCGCCAATGAAGTGATGGTAATTCATGTACGTTTGCCGTCTACCGGCTTCAGGGGTTCTGAAGAGGGGTTACTAAATCAAGACAACGAGTTGACGCAATCCGGTACGACATTCATTGGAAGCCAATATAAAGGGCTTTGAGTCGCCACAACTCACCAAGAGACTTGTGACAATTGAGTAAATACTCGTACATCAAACAGTATGGCTCCCTCTGCAACTGAAACCACCACTATCCCAGTTCGTGCTGTCGAGACTTCGCAGGTCAAGTTGACTAGCAGTACTGGCCCGTACAAAGAGTTGGCCCCAATTGGCTACGAGAAGAAGGCAGAAGAGGAAGGAACCGACGCACACCAGGCTGCTAAGGTAGGAGAAATATCAGATTGTCCTCTCTTCATCTTTCTGACCAACCTACAGTACAAGAATTACCTCCCGACATGGGGCAATGAGAAATACCCACCGCTCGAGAAGTACGAGCACAGGGACCATGGCCTAGATGCCGACACGAGCTATCCCGAGCTCTTAGCCCAAGGAGTTACCACCAATGATCTTACTCCAACGATTGGGACTGAAGTGACGGGGGTGCAGCTTAGCAAGCTGAGCAATGCCGGCAAGGATCAACTGGCCCGGTTTGTTGCTGAGCGTAAGGTCGTGGCTTTCCGGGACCAGGACTTTGCCGACTTGCCCATTGGCGAGGCTCTCGACTATGGTAGGTATTTTGGACGTCTACATATCCATCCAACATCCGGCGCTCCAGAAGGCTTCCCGGAAGTACATCTTGTACATAGAGGTGCCGGAGACAAGACCGCAGAATCATTCTTCCAAACAAGAACAAGTTCTGTAGCGTGGCACTCGTAAGTTCTTTCGTTCTTCCCCTTCATGCATAATACCTTTTCGAAGCTATCATGCTGAATCACATCTTCCATAGGGACGTATCGTACGAACAACAACCACCCGGAACCACTTTCCTCTACATTCTCGATGTACCAGAGACTGGTGGAGATACTCTCTTTGCAAATCAAGTCGAGGCATACAATCGCCTGAGTCCAGGTTTTCAGGAGAGGCTTCACGGCTTGAAGGCTACCCATTCGGGCATTGAGCAAGTCAACGCCTCAAGGGGTAAGGGAGGAGCCGTTCGTCGAGAGCCGGTGGTCAGTGAACACCCGATCGTTAGGACCCATCCCGTGACAGGAGAGAAGGCCTTATATGTCAACCCCCAATGTAAGTACAACTGGCACTGCTTATTGACACATCGCTGATAGGCGCTTAGTTACTAGAAGTATTGTCGGATACAAACAAGAAGAGAGTGATGCTTTACTGGTAAGCAAATCCACTTGAAGCAAAAAAAGAGCGCTTGGAGACTAACCACACTGTGCAGAAATTCTTGTATGATCACATCGCCTATGGAGCGGATTTCCAAGCACGCGTAAAGTGGGCCGAGAAAACGGTGGTAGTGTGGGACAACCGGGTGACGCTTCATTCAGCGCTTGTGGATTGGAAGAGTGGCCAGAGACGACACTTGGCTCGCATTGCACCGCAAGCAGAGCCACCGACGGAAACCTCTTTCAAGGCATGAAACTTCATAGCGTAGCCTGATTAGCCAGACCACATATAACTCGTATATTGTACTGATTCCCCACTTGCCGGGCACCGCGGTGACATCTGGAGCCTCTTTGCTTTCACAGAAACATAGGAATAACGTCACGTTTCTTTTTCTGTTGTTCGAGCTCTTGCTGTTTTGTCTTCTGTCGAGCAAATTCCACCCGGGACATTCGAGGTTTAGCAGTATTCGAAACGGTGGTAGCCTTGGCCTCCTGATAGGGAACCCGCGACGATGACTTCTCAACAGTAACCACTTTTTTGGGCCAGGAACTGGCATCTGAGTTGGAGATATTTCCTGTAGCCTTCCTGGGTTTCGTGGTAGGAATGTTTGAATGAGAACTAGATAGCAAGCTATCCTTTGGGGTTTGCTTGGGATTAAGGGGATGTAGCCTTGGGGCCGGTATTGGTGCATCGAGGTCATCATCTTCTTCGTCCGATGACGCTGTTGAGCTCCCATGGCCAGTCTGGGGCGCGTTACTACCCCGAGAAGCTCTGGGTGATTCTGTGACCGACAATTGGGAAGACCTTAAGAGCGCTGATGGCCGTTGGAAGCCCGCAGCGGCTCGTGTTGTCGTAGTAGTTGTAACCGACGCAATTCTCCCCAAGGATGCCGCTTTCTTACGAGGACTATCCATTAAGCCGTGTAGAGTAGTACCCACATATGGAAGATCTGCAGCATTATCGCTATCATCAGAATCCTTAGGATCTCCAGGTTTCTGATTCAGGATGTTTTCAATGGCATTCCTCTGAGTCTTTGATCGGTTGACACTTTCAACCTTTCGCTTAGTCTGATCAGGCATTCTTCCCGTGACTGGACGTGATATCGAGTTGATTTCATCGGCCTTCTGAGCCTTTACACGCTTCTGTTGACGCTTGTACTCAGCGGTGTGGAGATGGACGGTGAACCGTTGTGCAGCCGTAAGGAATTCATCCTCCACCATACGGAACTTGTCATCGTGCTCGATGCCCTCATCCATAAACCTAAATCTCTCTTAGCAAGCCCAAAGATAATTTACAATGATTTTACCTTTCCGTAGGTGGTTCTGGAGGAGGAGAAGTTGAAGGAGCGCGAGCTTGGACATGTGAGCTTGATATTGAGTGGATTGTTAGAGTAGGGATGCTTATTACCTTGCCCACTCGACTTTCCTTTCCTCGATGAAGCAGGCGCATCATCTGAATCGTTTCCCGGAGTCGAAGCTTCGACCTTTTGCCGTTTCGGAGTCGACCTCGCAGCTGTGGCAGGTCTTTTGGTCACGAGAGTTGTGGAGTTACTCGTTGCCCAAGGAAGTTTGCGAGGCATTTTGAATAAGTTGAAGACACTTCTTCCACAGATGAGAAGACTTTCTGGTTGCACTAGATGCTTTGCGCATTTCATATGTCTTGTCACAGCGTCAGGTATTCAACGAGTCGTCAAGGACGCGACTCTCGCCAAGCCTCCCGGACCAAAGATAATTGATCCTTTGCTAGCAAGTCTGGTTCAAATCCAAACAAGTTGACGGTGAATGCGGGTATTCAGCATAGGCTCATACTCCTGGTACGTCGTATATTTGAATTTGATGAAGTGAAGTGGTTGACAGTCGCCAGTTTCATCCCTTGGATGTCAGGCACGAAGGACTTCTGCCTGGCCTGGCCTGGCCTGGCTCGTCCTCGTCTCGCGTCGCTTCCATAATAAATACCTTAACCTTACTCGTACCTTAGCGGCAGCTTCGAAGGCAGTCGAACCTCCAAGAGTCATATTCATATCCAAAGGCCCCGTGGCCTTTAACATTTCAGCCCTTCTTTTGACATGCGTATCAGATTATATGAGTTAAAACGTTCATAGGTCCTCAAGTCATAAGCGTCTTCTTACTTTTATGGCAATCTTCAGTTTCTCTCTTTTGGCACGCAGGGTCGATTCAACCCTCTTCGCCCAGGTTCAATTCGTTTCATAGGTCCTTCACCAAGACATACACTCTATTCTTTTGAGCTCTCGTAATGATCCCGGGCCCCCGTAATACTTCTGGTGAGGAGGGAACTTCACGCGCGGGTGCAAGTTACGAGGATTCAAGTGCTTCGGAGCCTCAAAGAGAAGTTTTGTCTGAAGCAAGCATCGTTGAAGAATCCGGTGAACCCGAGATAGGAATTGTCCCGCAAAACACAGATGTAGGAACTCTAGTCCGGGCAATGGCCTCCAACTTCCAGCCACCAATTCTTCAGCCTCATCAGCATACGAATTTATTCATTCTTTCTTTTATCGAAGGTCGTTGTAGGACACAAGCTGCTATTGCTCTCAACAGTAGACGCCGTGCTGAAGACCACGTCTCGGAAGATCACCCTGAAGTTTATGATCTTGCAGAGGCTGTTTTCACGCAGATTTCAGGACAGCTGAGACAAGCTGGATGGTCCTCCGAAGATCTTGTTGTTTCGAGCTTTCACGAGTTGCGTCGCTATTTGAAGTCTTTCGACACTTTCCTGCAGTCAAATTTTACCAGAAAGCCGGCCAACCTCTCTGAACAAAGTGCCCCTAGAGCCATTGTACCGGATTCCCAGACATCGAATGCACAATCTGTTGGTAGTGACGGACAGTCTTCTCTTTTTGAAAGATCTACGCACCATCCTAGCGACTCGTATAATCACGGCGCCTATGGAAATACTATGGATTCAAATTTCTTATCTCGCACCGGTGACGTTGCTTCGTCTTTATTCGAGAGATCTGAACCACAAGCACTCATTACTCGATCCTTTGCCCAAGACATAATTCCACAGCAAGCCTACCTATCCGCTCAACAAGGCCCCACAAGCTCTAATTACACGACAAAATTCAAGGAACGAGATCGCCTTGGAAAGGGAGGATTTGGAGAAGTCTGGTCCGCGCTGCATATCCTCGACGGCCAAGAATATGCGGTCAAGAAGATACTCATTACGGCAGCTCAGTTGCGTTCAATCTCGAGCGAGCTTGATGCCCAGCATCTACTTTTGACGGAGCTTCGTGCATTAGCGAAGTTAAAACAGCGGAATGTGGTAAGATACTTCGACAGTTGGATTGAGAGGTGTCCCGCGGCAAGAACAAATCAAGGCCTCATTAGTAATAAGGCCTACAATGGAAGTTCTGCGTGAGTCTCTCATGATGCGCTTTTGACAATCTCCTACTCACGAGTTACAATAGAGGAGGCTCGTCTGAAACATCCGAGTCGCAAGTTGTTTCCAGACTAGAGACCCGGGAGGATATCACGTCTGTACTACAAAACCTTCAACTTGATCATGAAAAGAATCTGAAGAGAGATGACAAGAGAATGCGAGATTCTGTCCAGGAGTTCAGCGATGACGGTATGATTGTCTTCGAAACATCAACCACTTCGAATCGAACGGACGCAACGGATTTTAGTAACAATTCAACCGGGACGACGTCTGGTGCCAGGAAAACCTCGTTATTTCTAAAACCAAGTGAGATGTCCGATGATGACACTGAAGAGTTGCCTAGATCGGACGAAGGAATCGAGAGCTCTGGAAACGAGCATGACGTTGTTATCTTTATTCAGATGGAATTGCATCCAATAACTCGTGAGCACAACCAATTACCCGAAGTCCATAGTGGACTTTTGCTTCACTTTTGCTTTTGGCCTGTATTTCCGAACCTCTCACCTCGCCCTTGCCATCCGCCAGTACTGACTTTTTATCAATGTAGTGGAGGGGTTCCTGTGGCCGGAACAACAAAGATGGAACAAAAGCGAGCAGATCCGCCACTGTTATCATCCATCCACAACTGCTCGCATCGCTCTAGCTATCCTCGATGGCATTGAGTATATTCATAGCAAAGAAATCGTCCACCGCGATCTTAAGCCAGGTAACATATTCCTTTCGGTCAACAGAGGACGAGTGCCACCCGAAGGAGCTATCAACATCGCCACTTGCCCTCAATGTCCACAAAGCAAATCCGACGAGAACATCTACATAATCCCTCACATTGGCGATTTTGGCTTGAACGCAAAGATCGAAGACTCGGCTTCTGGTGGCGCCGCATCCACGTCCTCAACGGAACCATACAAGGCTTCTCCTCTCGCAACTGTTCTTTCCTCCGTCGCAGCTTCCCGCCAGGCTGGAACACGATTCTACTGTGCACAAGACAATCACCCAAGCCCGAAGTTCGACATCTACAGTTTGGGTGTGATAGTATTCGAGATGCTTTATAAGTTTGTAACAAAGTCGGAACGTCATGATGTCCTGGGTCAGCTGGCACATGGCAACCTGCCTGCTGACTTCGAGGGTCATGTAATGGCGCCTCTCGTGAAGGGCATGCTAGAGAAGGACCGAGAAAAGAGGTGGGACTGCAATCGAGTGCGCCAGTTCTTGAATGGCGTTGTATAGAAAATTCAGGGTTTCCTTTCTTGTTTGTATATTATACCCTGGACTGCGGAGTTAGGAATGTTTTGGAGGCTGATTGGGGTGACCCCCCTTTTTCGGATAAGCGAGTATTCTCGCCACTATTCTATATAGATAGAAACAGCGTGTTAACGAGAATGAAATAAATACACCTAGGGATGCTATATCGTGTCTCACAGCAGAAGCTTAAAGGATGTCCTGATAGATAGCTCGGAATCAAACCGATTATCTGAAATCATGTCGTCTTATACGTGGCAATATAGAGTTTCCACCGAGTGTATGGACGTCCTGCAGTTTTATAGTTACTTGCTGGTATTGTGGTGAGGTTTCTGGTATTAGGGTTGTGAGTGTTAAAAGAAGGGAGTGTGGAGATGAAAAAGTGTTGTGCTTATGCGGTCTGTTCTACGGGGATGTATGGAAGAGAGAGAGGGGGTAAAAAGAAGGAAAAGTATGGTTGGTGGTGGTATACTCGAGTGAAAGGCTGGGTGGGTATTTATTATATTGGTAGAGGATTGATTAGCCACATTCAGGCCCCTCTGCTTCTAACTTTCTGTCAGACGTATCGCCACCATAGACTCCCCCATCTAAAATGACAGCCTCGTTGTCGTCTAGATCGTCTTGTACCCTTCGCCATGTCTTCTTCCTAGGTTCAGTCGCCGTCTCGGTTTCTGGTTCTTTTCCTTTTCCAGTACTAGCACTCCAAACCGGCTTTATCAAACCTCCCAATAAAGGGTTCCGACTGAAGGTTCCACCGCCCTTGTTCCCACTTGTATTGCTCAACGGCAACACTTCTTCCTCACTATCGCTCTCCACTGCCTGCGGCCTCTCTACCGCAGCCATAGCTATCTTCTTGACAGCCTTTCCCTTCACAATATCAATACTGACAACCTGTCTCCTCTTCTCATACTCCGGCCTCGCATTCCACTCCTGCTCCGCCAGAACCTTTTGCTGCTTCTTCAACTGCTTCGCCCTCTCCGCAGGACTAGCCCATATATTCGCCCCGCCCGTGACCGGCGTCTCGAAATCAGCCGCCTCGTCTTTCACCGTTGTCCGCTTCGCGTTCTGGGCCTGGAACCCCAGCAAGCGATCTCTATGCTCCTTGGCCTTCGCTTCCGCGGGACTCATTTCCACGGCCCGGGGCGCGCTGAACGGAGCTGGTTTCTTGGAGACCTCGGCGCGTCTGTGACCTGCTGCGTCGAGCGCCATCTTCTCCCTGCCTCTCTCCTCCCTCAACTCCCGTATCATGCCCTGCACTTCCACCGCGCTCAGCAACGGCGTCCCGCAGAATGTACAGGGGCCTAGTCCCTCCTTCACACATATGACCTTGCCGCAATTCAAGCAGTTTGGCGCAGCTGCTAGTAGCGGATGGCGGGCTCCGATGCAGTTGCATTTCCGCTTCTCGGTATCGAGCATTAGAGAGCTGTTGGTGGAGATTTCTAGGCTGCGTATCGCCGCATCGAGTTCGTTGAGCGCAGAGGATGCGCCGTGCATGGATGTGCCGCCTGTGATGTTTACCTTTGTTTTCGAGGGTGCGGGGGAAGAGGTGCGTGAGGCGTTTCGAGAGGTCGAGGTGGAGTTGCTTTTGGATTTGAAGTCCGATATCAAGGTTCCGGCTGCTGAAGGTGGTGGTTTGGGAATGGGTGCTTGAATGGCTTCGGGTCTGGGTTCGAGGGTAAATGCATTGGGTGTAGATGCCGAAGCAGTAGGTCGTTTGGTTATGTAGTCGTTTTCGTTCTTCTTGACGTATGCGGTGCCTTGCGCGGCGTAGGTATCTTGTATTTGGCGGGGTTTGAGTGTGTGGAGGGGCGCTTTCTGTTTTGGCGTTTTGCGGGGCTTGGGGACCCCGGATGCTTCATTTGAGGGTGTTGTAGTTCTGGAGGCCGAGGCAGAGGTTGGATCTTTGCGGCTGGAGTTGAAAGAGGATATGAATTCTATTGATTGTGGTGACTCCCCGAGCAGGTTGTTGAAATGATCCGCAGCTGCCTGTTTTGAGAGTGTCATAGCATAGTCCAAGACCTGCTTGAGCTCTCCTTCTGGTAGAGGTAAGAGCTTTGAGAGCTGTGTTAAAGACATGATGGTATTCGTCGAGATCTATGTCTCGTCTCCGTTGGTGGTTGGTGTAGTATATTCCATAGAATAAAGAATTATTACCTTACCTTATCGGGCTGGCTGATAAGCGTCACACCACACCCCTCTTACTCCGCATATCAGAGTCAAGGCTAGCATAGCCGGCATAGAATAATAAGGAGGCCATATGAACTTTAGCTTTAGTATATACATTTCGAGACAAGCTTTTTACAGCTAAGAATAAGTAATTAGAATGCTTTTTTTTAAACTGCCTATACTCGTATGTCCTGCTATACGTACGCAGTTCTTTTAGCCTCCTAAATCAGCTATTACAATGTGCTATTCAATACGCTACTGAAACATTTCGTACTCAGAGGTTTATACCCAAGGCCCCGGTCATAACTGTTAAAACATTATACCGGTACTCAAAGTCTTGATCTATTCTTTCATACATACCATTTCATACAGGATTTGCTTCCACGGCCGAAGGTGATAATATTGCCGCCGTGATAGAGGTGAGGAAACCTTGAGGAATAGAACGCTAACGTCATACGTGCTAGTAGTGAGATATTGTGATTGTGGTAATTAAGGGGTAGCGAGAAGCGTGATGGAACATCACTTTTTATGTCGAGTTTTGAATAACGGATAGAAAGTAGTATTAATATTATGCTAGGTCCCACTCTGTGCCTCCCATCAACATCACACTCTCATAATCTTTCACTCCCTTACTACTAACACTATCTTGGAATTCTGGTGTCATGATTGAATGGTATCCCCGGATCAACTCACGCCAATAACACGTTTCAGCGCCTAATCTCCCATATTTCTTTCCGAAGGTCTCCTGGTTGTTGCGAGCAATCTTCACCGCTTTCTCCTTATTCAGAAGCAGGTCTTCCATTACCTTTTCGACTTTTGCGAAATCCGATCCCACAATCACAACGTTCTGTTCCACGCCCTCCGACTTTAGGAGATGCGATAGAGGCGTCGTCCACCTTTGCTTATGGGTAACAATGACGCTGTTGCAGTGTTGCAGGTATTTCAATCTGGCAGAATACCTCGCTCCTTCGATATGAGCCACGAATTTAAAACGACAATGATCAGCTATGTCATATCGATCATCCTCCTTCAAATTGGCCCAGTCGATATGCCGCACGTTTCCCCAGGTCTGGTTGTGTTGGTCAGAGATACTGACTAGATGTTGCCTCTCCGGATGCATATCCACATTTCCGCGCCAGAACAGTTGGTCCTTCTTGTCATTCCACGGCACCTCTTCCTCTACCCTCTCCACCTGGTTCTCAAACTCGGTGAACCCATTGACATACGGTTCCGGCCAGGCCCAATACCCAAAATCTGAAATCAGGAATGCCCGTTCATCTAGCCCACGCGACAGACCGAAAACTGGGGTGTAGGTTTCCGAAGGCGCGGAATCGGCTGTATCGAAGAGAAATTCGATATTGGGGAGGCGTTCGGGGGAGGTCAAGACTGCGCGGTGCAGGTCCGCGAGTACCGCTTGGACGCGGGACTGCCAACCGTGATGACGAGAGCGGATGTAGAGTTGGTTGTTGTGGAGGATTACCCAGGTATAAGCGCTCTCGTGGCCCTCAAACGCCTTTTCGAGATCAGCGCGCTTCAGAGGATGCTTCTGGTAGTGGGCCACGGAACGGTCGATCGAGTCATAGAGGTCGGGGAAGTCTCCCACGCATTGTGCTTGAGTTCGGAGGAGGTTATCCAAGGTACTGTCGTTTGCGATGCTTGTGGTTGGGACGATTCCTGGTTTTGGCGCAGCGTCGTAGGTTCGTGAGTCAGGGGTCTTTCGAAGTTGAAGACATTCAAGATGCGTTCCCTTGTGTAGAACAAGACGAGGGAGCCAAGTAGAATACCAACAACTATATTGATTCTGGTTTTGTTCAGCCTCATCGCCATCTTTACCTAATTCAGGTAACGGGGACGGGGTGAAGAGCTTGAAACAGCCATCTAACTCCAAACCCAATAGTGCCAAGGCGCTACGGAGTGTTATTACTAAGCAGCCTCAGCCACTAAACAAATTAGGCGAATAAGCTTTCAGCCAGCCCAGCCACTTGGCTCCGCTCCCCACTACACGGAGTACGTACCTCCGTACAGCTCAGTACAGGTACGGCGTACTTGAACCGATACCTGTTACTCACTTTCCATCCCTCTATTTCACTGCGTCTGTTATCGCCCTTTGCTTGACATCCGATCCCGCAATGATTGGTAATTGTGTCATATCATACGCTTTGTATAGAGTCACTCATGGTTTCGCTCCAATTCTTTGTATTTATATTCCAATATCTCTCTCTCTCCTCTATCTCTCTCCTCTAATTCTATGAAGGTCCCATCAAAATTCCCATTCTTCACTTCCTCAAAATTACTATCTTACTATATACCAAGATGGGGGAAGTATCTCTTACGGAGGAGGTAAAGTACGAGCGTACTCCCTTCGGAAAGGATATGCTCAAGCATTTCGCCTTTGACCCAGCTTGGAAGAACCTCAATCATGGTATTATTGCCCTTATGCTTATCCTCTTATTCCCAAACTTTGACTCATTCGTTCAGGCTCGTTCGGTGCAGCTCCTCGAGCCATTCGAAATAAGCAACGAGCGTACCAAGATGAATGTGATGCTCGACCTGATCTCTTTATTCGCTACAGGTATCCTAAATTGCTGGATGAGTCCCGAGCAGCTATGGCCAAACTCCTGAACGCTCCAATCGAGACCGTTGTTTATGTTTCGAATGCTACCATGGGTGTCAACACCATTCTACGTAATATTCCTTGGCATGATGATGGAAGAGATGAGATCCTTTACTTCAATACCATCTATGGTTGGTACCATTCCACTAAATCTTGAGCGCTATTCTCACCATATCTCTAGGTGCCTGCGGAAAGACAGTCGAATGCGTGGCCGAGATCAACCGCTACGCCGTCCAACCGCGAGAGATGCATGTCACCTACCCGCTCTCAGACGCCGATGTCGTCAAGGTCTTCAAAGACAGTATCCGCGCCTCTCGAGCAGCCAGGAAGTTTCCACGTGTTGCGATCTTTGACACAGTATCCTCCCTCCCCGGTCTCCGCGTGCCCTTCGAGCAGCTCACCCAAATCTGCAAAGAAGAAGGCATCCTCTCGCTCATTGACGGTGCCCATGGAGTCGGTCACATACCCCTCGATCTCTCAGCTGTAGACCCCGACTTCTTTGTCAGTAACGCGCACAAATGGCTCTTCGTTCCTCGTGGCTGCGCCGTGCTGTTCGTACCAGTACGAAACCAAGGACTCATTCGGTCGTCCCTCCCAACATCGCATGGTTTTCAGCCAAAAACCAGTGGTGGAGGAACGCCCAGCTCGTTGCCACCGGCTAAAAATAGCAAGTTTGTAAATAACTTCGAGTTCGTGGGTACCATTGACAACACAAACTACCTCGTGGCCCCTGAAGCTATCAAATGGCGAGATGAAGTCTGTGGTGGCGAGAAAGCTATCATGGAGTATACCTCCAACTTGGCGCGAGAGGGCGGGAAAGCAGTGGCGAAGCTCTTGGGAACGAAGATTCTGGACAATGACGAGCACACGTTGACGGCTTGCAATCTGGTGAACGTCCTGCTGCCACTGGAGGTTTCCGAATCCGCTATCCCTGGAACTAACACTGTCAAATCAGCGGATAAGTATGAGGTTACGTTGAAGCTACAAAAGATACTGATTGAAGAGCATAATACTTTTATTGCTATATTTTTCTTCCAGGGGCAGTGGTGGGCTCGCTTGAGTGGACAGGTGTACTTGGACATCACAGATTTCGAGTGGGTCGCCGGGAAGTTGAAAGACGTTTGTGAGCGTGCTGGGAAGCAAGGTTTCTTGGAGAGCAAGAACTGAGTAGATAAAATGAAAAAGAAGAAAGCGTATAATTAGATCTGACCATCATTCATCTCTTGGCGATGACGCAAAACATAGAATCCAGACGCAGCTTTATACGCCTAGCTTTCTTAGTTTAGAAGCTTGCAATACAACACGAACCAAATCATGGGTACAGAAGTAATTATGTTTTGAGGAAAGAACTAGTAGAAACCTGGTGAGAGAGACCACCTAACAGAGCAGAACCAAGATCGTCCCAGCATGTGAACGCAGCAGCATCATCCACTGACAAATAAGCTCAACCAACAAAACAATGGCCTGAAGGGTCGTTCATGATCATTCGAAGGTCCGAACATGAGGCGATAAAGTTGTGTAATATTACATATAACCTGGTCGCAGGGCGAAGACTACCATCACAATCTTCTTGACCACTTCAGCCGTACCCACCAGGCGCCAACACTAACAGCACTCCCCAACATGCAACTCCCCGTAAACACAATCACAGACTTATATCTCACAGCCCCATAACTTCCCAATACAACCCCCTTTCGAATTAACGCAGCACTCAGTGGTCCCGCAGCCACATTCCCCACCCCCTTCCCAAAACAAAACAAGCTAAACGTCGCCAACGCCGCCGTCGGCTCCTCGCTGACCGCACTCCCCATCCTAGCCCACGTCGCTACATACCCGGCCCCGAAGAACCCATAAACCAACGCGAACACCACCAGCGCCGCCAGGGACTTCGCTAGTCCCCACAGGGCTAGGGTCGCAAGCCCAGAGACGAGCGTTGAGGTCAGGATTAAGAGGTTGAGCGGCACGCGGTGGTCGGAGAGATACCCAAAGGTAAACTGACCCAGGACTTGGGAGATGCTGAGGAGCGCGAGGACGAGAGCGCCTTGCGTGGGAGTGAGCCCGATGGCTGTTGCGTAGGAGGGGAGGTAGAGGGAGGGGAAGAAGTAGCCGAGGCCCTGGGCGATGTTGCTGGTGCAGTAGACCCAGAAGAGAGGGTTCCGCAGGGCGTTCCAGTTTGTCTTCCCTGCTGCAGCGCGCTCGCTAGGAGGTAGTCTCCCTTTCAGGAGCGGAATCAGGGGGCCGGTCAAGACAACTAGTCCGACCGTTATGATGCGGAGGGTGGTCTGGTAGCCGTATCTTGCAAGAAGTGCTTCGATGGCAAAAGGCATCACGATGCCTGACACGCCTGAGGAGGCACAGAGGATACCGTAAGCCATGCCTCTGCGCATAATCCAGAATTCGTTAACGAAGGATAAGATGTTATAGTAGAAGATGAGGAAGCCTATTCCATACATGATCCCTTGAGTGAAAATGAGAGTAGGTAGTGTAGTAGCGAATGAGCCCGCAAGGAGCCCAAGGAGACAAAGCGGCCCTTCTTGAGGAATTCTAGTCAGCTGTGTAAATTGAATTGGAATGGAGAAAGGAGATGAGTAGAGGCCCTACATCCGACCAAAATCATATGTCTCTGATGTTTTGAATAGCGTTTGATAACGGGTATGATGAATGGGGCACCAAGGTAAGAGATTCCAGATGCAATAGTCCCGACTACGGGTATGAACCGATTGTTTGCGAACTGTGGTAAGTGGGAATAATAGTTCTGGAATACTCCGAAGGACAGTGGAAAGCCTGATGTATTTATGTCAGTTCAGTCCCAAAAGTTGACCAATATCACCTCGCAACCAAAATAGAGGTTTCTACCCCATAAAAGAGCCTCGAAGACGAAAGCGGCTCCGAGGAGTCTCCAGGCGGCTGCTCCTCTATCCGCCGGGGCTAAGTTTTGCTCAATTATTACAACATCGTGAAGATTCTCCCTGTCGTTGGATTGACGTGGTGGAGGTTCGGTAGGTGGCAGTGCAATGCGGTTTTGGAGCTCGAGAGAGGACATTCTCCAATTATTTCTGGATTTACGAAGAGTGTATTGTTTCTTGAGGCTTGTTACGACTGCCTAGGTTGTAGTAACTTGTAGATTGGAAGAGTATTTTCTGGTTGCCCCGGTTGGAGATTGCAAGCAAGCGAGATTCTTCAAAGCCTTCCTGTAGTTACCGAGGTTGCAATATTTATAGCAAATAGCTCGCTAAAAGGTGACACGAGGCTACTCCGTCACCTTAGGGTGGGGCTAGGCCGGCTTTAGTAGTCAGCCGTGCCACTATTAATAACACGCTGTCCGAACAGCTGTGCTAGGTCACTAAAATTGTACCTTATTTATTAAATTAGTTTTATTATAATCAAGCAGCTTAATTGTAATTCGGGTTAATTGAAATAGTTCCTC